>CAWUFW010002675.1:1800000-2100021 GCA_963921515.1 Calotriton arnoldi | reverse complement strand
TGGGGTGAGCTATATCTGTGACTATGACTCCCATCATGCTATTGCCTCCACCCCACTTCCCAGCATTCCCATACTTACTTGCTTTAGTGGGGAGTTCAGTGTGTGTGGGTGTGAGAGCAATGGCAAGATGGCTGACAGTGGTGTCCTGCTGTTCGTTGGTGTGCAGTTCCCAGCATGCCCTTGTGCTCCCCACGACACAGCAACAGTGTCAGACATCTTTGATGGGCCTTTCCACTCTCTGTGGGATGTGCATGCGTGAGTGTGAGCTTGCTGGGCCATGTGGTGGGGGATGTAGAGCTGTGACTACGACTCCCATCATGCTATTGCCTCCACCCCCTTCCCAGCATGCCCATCCTTCCTTCCTTTTGACTCTGCTTCCCTGTGGGGTGGGCTGCCTGTGCTGACAGGATGGCTGGGAGTGTTGTCCTGGCAGTTGTTTGGCTAAAAGTCCAAAGAGTGTCCCTGTGCTTCACACAACATAACCCAGGGTGGAGGTTCTTTGTGGGATCTTGAGTTAGGATGTGAGGCATTGCATTCTCCCGGGTGGGTTATGTGGTGTATGTGTTGAGGGGGTGTGTGAGGGGAGGTGCTTGTGACTATGGTCAGTGCTGCGAGTCCTCCTTCCCACCCAGCCAGATATCCCACCATGGAACGTGCTTCCATTGCAGGGAGTGGAAGTTGTCTCTCAGGATGTCAGTCAGTGGTGTCCTGCTGTTGGTTGTTGCACAGTTGCCAGCAGGGCCTTGTGCTCCCCACAGCAGTAGCCAGTGTCAGCCATCTTGTGAGTCCTTTTCCATTCCCTGTGATGTGCGCATGGTTCATGGTGGTGTTGATGGGACAGTTGTGGGGGTGAGCAATATCTGTGACTACGACTCCCATGATGCTATTGGCTACACTGACTTGCCCAGCATACACAGAATTCCTTTCTTTCAGTGGTCTTCACTGTGTGTTGGTGTTGTAGTGGTGGCTACATGTCTGGATGTGTTTGTTAGTTATATTTGTGCCACTGCCTAGCTGTAGTTGTAGTTGTGTTTGTACATGTGATGACACGGTTAAATGTAACTTTGAGATGGCATGTGTTGTGTTTATCTGACTGACATACACATTTTGGGATGATTCTGTTCTGGTTGCTGTGTAATTGCTATGAGTGCATGGTTTGACTCTCCCTTGACAGTGATGTGTGTGTGTATTGTGGCAGAATATTGTGTACATTTGTTGTGTACTCACCAGGCTCTGGGATGTTCTCTAGTCCATAGACGCTCACTGGCGGAAGGATGGCCCGCACCTTCTCCTCCCAGGGCCTGAGGTATACTGGCTTGGCAGGAGGGCCACTGCCGGTGTATTGGCTCAGGAGGTAGTCCTTCTTGAGCAGCTCCCGTACCCTCCTGCGCACGTCATACCACCTGTTCTGGATGTCAGTCTTTGTGCGCAGACATGGTGATTGTGCGTTCACCCTGTTGATGATCCTCTCCCACATCTTGGTTTTCTGGGAGATGGGTGTCTGTTGGACCAGTGTGCCAAACAGCTGTGGCTCTACCCTGAGGATCTCGCTCTACCAGGACTTCCAATTCACAATCTAGGAACTTGTGATTCTTCTTTGGGGGCATGGTGATGGGTGGTGATGGTGAGTGATGTGTGTGTTGGTGTGCAGGTGAGGGTGTGTGAGTGTGTGTTTTGCTGGGTGTATGTGAGGTAGCTATTTGTTGGTGTGCTGATGGTGTGTGGCTTGTGTGAGGGATGAGCTGTGGGTGTGTGGTTGCTGTCTGTTGAGTGCTGGCAGTAGAATAGCATTTGCAAAGGATCATGGTTGGGATTTGTGTCCTTTATATGGGTGGAGTTGTGGGTGTGTCTTTGTTCTCTGTCCCCACCCCCCAGTATTTATTGGCTTTGTAATTGCTTGTTTGGCCTTTTTTGTGTATTTTTCCTTAGTACTTTCTGTGCATGTTGGAAACGTTCTTGTGACCTAGTCGGACCCTGCAGTTGTCTCGTACGGTCTTCTTCGTTTCGTTCACGCTGTGTTTGTGCAGTTTTCTATGCTGCGTACGCGTCGGTCGCGGTGTTTTGTGTTACTTCGGCTCGCAGTTTTGTATGCGTGTCGGTCGTACGGCTTGTCCTCCGTACGACTCGGTCGTGGTTTTCGCTCCTTGCATCGTACTTTGTGGTTTGGAGTTCGCGGGTACGTTTCGGTTGGATTTGTTCCGGGTGCGTGTCGGTCGGTTCGATTCGCGTGTTTTTCCGGCCGGATTGCTGTTTTCCGTGCGGCTCGGTCGTTCGGCTTGGGTTCAGTACGTGTCGGTCGGATTTTGCACGCTTTGCATCGTACTTGGCGTGTCGGGCGCCACAGGTACGTGTCGGTCGGAATTAATTCCGGCTCCGAGTCGGTCGGTGCTTTTTCCGGCCCGATTCGGAATCGACCCCTCAGTGTATCTTAGTGAATACATGGGTTAGTGAGTAATGTTTAAATATGGAAATATCTGTATCAGTCTCTCACTTTGTGTATAAGTGGCTGCATGGGTTGGTGAGTAGCTACATGAGTGTCTATATGGGTTATTAGTTGGTTTTTTGAGTATCAGTATGAGTGTCTGAGTGTCTGTATGGTTCGGTGGGGGTATTACTTAGTGCATAGATGCATGAATGAGTGACTCACTGTTTGTATGTGTTGAAGACAGCATGTGTGCAGGACTGTATAGGTGGATGAGTATGTGTATGGGTGTGTTAGTGAGTGAATGACTGTCTCAATAGTGTCTTTATGAGTAACTACATATGTTTTAAACTAGTATATGTGAGTATTGGTGTATATAAGTGAGTATATGTGAGAGTGAGAGATTGGAAGAGTTCCTGTACAAATAAGTAGGTGTTTCTATAAGTGATTGTTTAAGAGAGTAAGTATGTGTAAGTTTCTGTAGAAGTAAGTGTGGTAGTGTGTGTATAACTGTATATGCAAGTAAATGGATGTTTGATACTTTGTTTGCATGTGTGACTATGTGTGTGAGTAACTCTATGGATGAGTGGCGGTGTGTAACAGGATGTATAGGTGTATGAGTACATATGATGAGTGAGTACATGTATGAGTGACTGTATAGGGACTGTTGGTGAATGAGTGGATGTGTGTGTAGATCTTGGAATTAATGAATAGGTGTGTTGTAACTGGTATTGGTATGTCCATTGTTTTGAAAATGTTAGTTTGTATTTTTGAGTGTGTGTATCAAAGGTTATATTAGGGTGTGAGGAGGTGCATCAGATTATCACGTGGATGATGTCATCAGTGATGTCATTTGAGATGTCATCAGTGATGTCATGAGTGATGTCACTGACCATGTCATGAGTGATGTAATATGTGACGTCATCAGCAGTGCATTGCGGGCGCGCGAGTTATAGTTAGCTGAACTAACTATAACGGGGTAATTTCTATGGTTTTGTACGAGTGAAATGTCCAACTAACTATAACGCCCCTGAAACCTATGGTTTTTTCAGTGAATTTCTAAGGTTTTTTAAATGCTAATTTCTAACTATAACGTGCCTGAAACCTATGGTTTTTTCAGTGAATATATATATATATATATTTATATTTATATACACTGCTCCAAGTTCCACCAGAAGCGCCAAACTCACAGCGAGTGCTGCCATAATGTGAAGGTGGAAATCACAGAATGTACTTCGCTCAAAGAAACCAATTTACGCCTACGCAGTGTAGCATGAACTCCATCCAAATCATAATTTCAAATTAAAATAAATGGTTAAATAAGATGATTACATAAATCAATAAAAAATCAACAAAAGGGGAGTTACTGTAATCAGTCTTGGCAATCACTGCACTAATTTCATAGCATAATGATTCATGAATCATTGACATATTGTTACTGGAGAGAGAGCAGATTATGAAATAACAAACCCATGGTCATTTCTTAATGTATATTACAATTACACTAAGAATATGCTACGAGCACTGGGCTTCCATGGTTCGGTTTTATCGCGGGGTGTGCGCTGCACCTCCGCACACAATGAAGGCAATTTTAATGTTTATCTTTATGGAAGGAAACAACTCATGGAGCAAAGGCCTGCACACAGCTTGCTCCGAATTGCGCCTCGATAAGTCTAAATTAACGGACTTCATTCATCAGCCTGGTATCCTAAAATCCATATTGAAAAAACAAGTAAGATTTTTATCAAAAGAAGACGATATGAAGGAATTGAATGCCTCCAGTAGTAATATTAGGATACTTGCAAGCTCTTATGAAGATCAATCATGGCAGCCATATCTTGACGCCTCGTTAAATAAATCAATTTTGAAGCAAATCTTCATAGCAAGACTTATGGTTCTGCCTATTAAGGATATTAATAGGCGCTGGAATACCTTAGCGGAAATAACAACTTGCAGACTTTGTCATCAATATGAGGAATCTCTGGTCCATATAATTTGCACATGTCAACGTTTATTACTTGTACGATGTACTTTATTGAAACCTCTCTTTTTGAAACATGGAGTGAGGACTTGCGCTGAAGCCATGAAACTCCTTTTAATTTGGTAATTCCAATGGACTTGGCACGGTTCGCTAAGTTTGTACACAAGGTTGAGGAACTCTTAAGAAATGAAGTATAGATCTTAATTGTTTTAAATGAATTTATCATGTAGGAAGTACTTGTGTTTTACCTAGGACTGCATACTGTGTATTTTATTGAATTGGTACTGTGCCGCCCACCTAGCTTTGGTATCGCATATGCTAATACCTTTAATCTCATGATGAACGCACTTCTAAGTTGTGGTCCACTAGATTTGCACAAAACCACTATATAATAGGAGGGATCCATTAGTATTGAACTGTTTCATTGGTCCTATACTATTTTATTGGTTTTATCCTGTTTTAAGCATAGCACACAAAAAATATATATATATATATATGTATATATATTTTATTTAGTGAATATATAACTAGGCATGCATTCATACGAAATAGGCAAGTTTTCCTGAGATTTTATTGGAATTTTTGTAACAATTTTTGTTAATTGATACAATAAAAAAAATTATTCATTCATTCACTAAGAATATGTCATCATCTAAATGCGTAATCGCAACAACGCCCTCTTATCAATCCTACCAGTATCACAATCAGGCCCTGAATTAGCTAAAAGGAATGAATGCCCTTTTCTCAAATTCATGACATTGTTTTATACATACATAGAACAGAAGAGAAAGGAAGGAAGAATTCACTGGTATATCTTCCCTACAACAGACATAATCCCATATTGACAGTGTGCGCATTCCTCTGGCAAAACCCCCATCACAAGATACCTACCTAGCCTACATGGACCCACAATTCTTCTTCGTTGCTGAGGCCCTGTGGGGTCTTAGTTTGTAATTCAATTATATATTTAAATTCTAAACTGCGTAACTTTTTGACTCTGTCTCCTTCTCTTTCCTCCTTCTATACTTGGTATATACAAAAGTACTAAAGCAAATCTCTGTTGCTGTTGTGGTTCAGTTAAAAATGGTGAGCGACAGGGTAGCTTTGATCTTTCTTAGTGATTGCCCGCATATGCTCAAGAATTCTCTTTTTGTCGGATGGAAGGTGCTCCCAATGCATCTTTTCGGGCATGGGCACTCTAAGCAGTACACTGTAAACTCTGAGTTACAATTCAATAATTTCCTTATCGTCTTAGATTTTTTGAATCCCTGTCCTTCAACTTTGTACTCACTGACTTTGTTACTATACTTGAAGGCTTTACTTCTTAAACATGGGAAGAAACCTGTAATTGGGTCTTTCCTGTCAGGGGTAGTTCTGTAGTGACTGTGTACTAGATGGTCCCTGATAGATGGACTTCGTCTATTAGAAATATGGGGTTGTGATGAAATAGCTCCCCTGATAGTATTATCTGTGCGAAGGATGTGCCAATTTCTTCTAAACATATGCGACACTTTCTGCGAACTATCATTATAGTTTGTAATCATTCTGATGTTTCCTTCTTGTTTGTTACTGCTGGATTGAGTTTTGGGCTTGGTGGCTAGGAGTTGTGACCTATGTACTGATTCTGTTCTCCTAACAGCCTCTTGTAAAATGCCTTTTGTGTAGCCCCTTCTCCTGAATCTCTCTACAGCATGCACTTTAGGTTTTCGGTATTCTTCCTCATTTGTACAACTCCGTTTTAAAAGCAGGAATTTGCCATAGGGTATGTTCTTAATCAATATTTGAGGGTGCTGGCTCTCTGCATGTAATATGGAATTACCAGTGGTCGGTTTATGATATAGTCTTGTCAGTAGCTTGTCCTCCTCTACATATACCTCTAAGACCAAGTAGAAGACATTAGTGGTACTGATTTTAGCAGAAAATACCAGGTTCAAATCATTATGATTGAGGGCAGCTATGTATGTTTCAGCTGACAAGTGGGTTCCTTTCCAGACAATAAATAAACCGTCTAAGTATCGGGCTCAAAGGGCCACATTGTTGACGCATTGTTCTGGCCCTTCCGACCAGGCCACGTGCTTCTCCCACCAGCCTACGAACGAGTTTGCATAGCTGGGGGCAAAGCACATGCCCATCGTGGTCCCTCGTTGTTGGCAATACAGTTGCACTGCAAATAAAACCTAATCTTCTCTAATAGCATAGTATTGTTCTTCTGATATTTTAGTGCCCTCTTATTTAGAAACCATTTGATAGCATTTAGGCCCTTTTCATGTTCAATGCATGTATAAAGATTGGTAATATCAAGGGTTATTAATAACGTCTCATCTTCCCATTCAATTCCATCAATTAATCTCAAAAAGTATTGCATATCTTTAAGATAAGAACTCAGATCCTTCACCAAAGGAAATAGAAAGGAATCAATATATACAGACACATTCTCCAATAGGCTGTTTTGCGATGCCACTATCGGCCTGCCAGGGGGATTCGACACATTTTTATATACTTTCGGCAGGTGGTAGAAAGTTGTAAGAACAGGATGTTCACAGTATAAAAATCGATATTCATCATGATCTAATATCCCACAGTCCCGCCATATTGTCAGATGTTCATGAAAACTTTTTACACAATTCTCGTAGTCAGTTCTTTGGATTGGTAGGTAACATTGATCATCACTGAGCTGTCTCATGGCTTCATTGTAGTATTATTCCTTCTTAAATAAAACAATGTGGCCCCCCTTGTCTGAAGGTTTAATATATATAATGTTTTATACTTACCTGCTGAATACTTACTTTTTCTTTGTAAAGAATGCTGGCAAAGACAAGATCGGTGTGATGATCACAGTGCTAAGGCATGCATTGTAATGGCATGTGTGGTTCCTTTATACAACCAAAAGATAGCACTGTGTGCAGAGTAAATGCGTTTGTATCATAATTCTTCAGACTCACTACAAAATGACAGTGTAGAACATTTCTCCTCCCTGGCAGTAAAAGCAACTATGTATCCAAAAGTTAAAATGTAACTGTTGTTAATAAACCTTGACAGATTTTGCGTTTCCTATGGCATATTAAGCAGTTATGCAATAATTGAAATCATTTTGCCACTTCTGTTTATCAGTTGATCACGCATCCCTGCTGTTGTTTTTCCTGTCTCTGTTCACTTATATATTAATGTTAGTGCCATGAAAGAAAGCACAGCCAAGCTCATTTCTCTCTCAGGTACTTCCATTACCACTTTGGAAACCTGGTTACTTACCTTGTTCTTTCCAACAAAGTCAGACAACTGACGTTGTTAGTTTCCTCTCCTCAATAAGGTAGGTTTGGAGACGAGGAGGAGATCTTGGATTAGTTGATGGAGTTCTGGAAATTTCTAGATCGAAAGGTGGTAATTTGACTGTTTTCTCTGCAGGTGTACGCAGAACATGCCTCAGGTTTCTATTTTGTCTTATTTTGTTTAGTTTATTCTTTGTTCCCAACCCCTTCCCCGGGTGTCACCATACGTCCCACCAAGTGCTCTGCCTTCACTTTACTAGTGGTCATGGGGGACTGTTGGGACCATTCTGCCTCCGCCACCACACAGCTAGAAGGCCACATTCAGAAAATGCAGCTGACTTCTGTGGAAGGTAATGAGAAAAAAATTGCAACTCAGTGCCTCCTCCCCTGGTACAGAAAGTCGGCATGCTGTCATCTTTGATTCAGGCAATCTTCCGGGATCCTTCACTCACAGAGTCCATCCATGATTGAAGAGGTCAATTTGTGGAAATGATTACACTATAAAGCTGGTCACCGAATTGAAGGAGGCCAGAATAGAGAAGGAATGGAGATTGGACTAGCCTTGTTCGGGCCTTCTTAAGACTTTGTGATCAAGACAAATGTAAGCAAACTGGACTAAAGAGTATGATATTGGGATATTTCCTAGGCATGTTGTTAGAAGGGGAGGTGCACCTGCATACCAGCTGCTTGAAACTCCTGGTGGGTTTATTTGCAATGATGAGTGTGACCAGAAAGAAGCTGAAATGTTGCATCGTTTTGAGGATGGGTAATGCACCTTCAGTCAGGTATATTAATCAGTTGGGAGGCACAAGGTCCAGCGTCACACAGTAACGTTTTTCAGCTATTTTGCTGAGAAATAAGGTATATCACTGAGGGCAAAGTATCTTCTGGCCAAAAGGCATCTAATAGCGAACTGGAACTCCTGATACCAGTGGGCCTCCTGCAATTGGAGGTTGGTCTCAGAGATCTTCAGGACCCAGAAAACCAGAAGGGTTCAGGTGTACTTTAATTTGATCAGTTCTGAATCCACATTTTCCAAGATTCTTCAGCTGGAAGCTGGACCTAAAGGCAGTACAGAATTGGGCAGACAGGTTTTATCCTGTTTTAAGCATAGCACACAAAAAATATATATATATATATATGTATATATATTTTATTTAGTGAATATATAACTAGGCATGCATTCATACGAAATAGGCAAGTTTTCCTGAGATTTTATTGGAATTTTTGTAACAATTTTTGTTAATTGATACAATAAAAAAAATTATTCATTCATTCACTAAGAATATGTCATCATCTAAATGCGTAATCGCAACAACGCCCTCTTATCAATCCTACCAGTATCACAATCAGGCCCTGAATTAGCTAAAAGGAATGAATGCCCTTTTCTCAAATTCATGACATTGTTTTATACATACATAGAACAGAAGAGAAAGGAAGGAAGAATTCACTGGTATATCTTCCCTACAACAGACATAATCCCATATTGACAGTGTGCGCATTCCTCTGGCAAAACCCCCATCACAAGATACCTACCTAGCCTACATGGACCCACAATTCTTCTTCGTTGCTGAGGCCCTGTGGGGTCTTAGTTTGTAATTCAATTATATATTTAAATTCTAAACTGCGTAACTTTTTGACTCTGTCTCCTTCTCTTTCCTCCTTCTATACTTGGTATATACAAAAGTACTAAAGCAAATCTCTGTTGCTGTTGTGGTTCAGTTAAAAATGGTGAGCGACAGGGTAGCTTTGATCTTTCTTAGTGATTGCCCGCATATGCTCAAGAATTCTCTTTTTTGTCGGATGGAAGGTGCTCCCAATGCATCTTTTCGGGCATGGGCACTCTAAGCAGTACACTGTAAACTCTGAGTTACAATTCAATAATTTCCTTATCGTCTTAGATTTTTGAATCCCTGTCCTTCAACTTTGTACTCACTGACTTTGTTACTATACTTGAAGGCTTTACTTCTTAAACATGGGAAGAAACCTGTAATTGGGTCTTTCCTGGCAGGGGTAGTTCTGTAGTGACTGTGTACTAGATGGTCCCTGATAGATGGACTTCGTCTATTAGAAATATGGGGTTGTGATGAAATAGCTCCCCTGATAGTATTATCTGTGCGAAGGATGTGCCAATTTCTTCTAAACATATGCGACACTTTCTGCGAACTATCATTATAGTTTGTAATCATTCTGATGTTTCCTTCTTGTTTGTTACTGCTGGATTGAGTTTTGGGCTTGGTGGCTAGGAGTTGTGACCTATGTACTGATTCTGTTCTCCTAACAGCCTCTTGTAAAATGCCTTTTGTGTAGCCCCTTCTCCTGAATCTCTCTACAGCATGCACTTTAGGTTTTCGGTATTCTTCCTCATTTGTACAACTCCGTTTTAAAAGCAGGAATTTGCCATAGGGTATGTTCTTAATCAATATTTGAGGGTGCTGGCTCTCTGCATGTAATATGGAATTACCAGTGGTCGGTTTATGATATAGTCTTGTCAGTAGCTTGTCCTCCTCTACATATACCTCTAAGACCAAGTAGAAGACATTAGTGGTACTGATTTTAGCAGAAAATACCAGGTTCAAATCATTATGATTGAGGGCAGCTATGTATGTTTCAGCTGACAAGTGGGTTCCTTTCCAGACAATAAATAAACCGTCTAAGTATCGGGCTCAAAGGGCCACATTGTTGACGCATTGTTCTGGCCCTTCCGACCAGGCCACGTGCTTCTCCCACCAGCCTACGAACGAGTTTGCATAGCTGGGGGCAAAGCACATGCCCATCGTGGTCCCTCGTTGTTGGCAATACAGTTGCACTGCAAATAAAACCTAATCTTCTCTAATAGCATAGTATTGTTCTGCTGATATTTTAGTGCCCTCTTATTTAGAAACCATTTGATAGCATTTAGGCCCTTTTCATGTTCAATGCATGTATAAAGATTGGTAATATCAAGGGTTATTAATAACGTCTCATCTTCCCATTCAATTCCATCAATTAATCTCAAAAAGTATTGCATATCTTTAAGATAAGAACTCAGATCCTTCACCAAAGGAAATAGAAAGGAATCAATATATACAGACACATTCTCCAATAGGCTGTTTTGCGATGCCACTATCGGCCTGCCAGGGGATTCGACACATTTTTATATACTTTCGGCAGGTGGTAGAAAGTTGTAAGAACAGGATGTTCACAGTATAAAAATCGATATTCATCATGATCTAATATCCCACAGTCCCGCCATATTGTCAGATGTTCATGAAAACTTTTTACACAATTCTCGTAGTCAGTTCTTTGGATTGGTAGGTAACATTGATCATCACTGAGCTGTCTCATGGCTTCATTGTAGTATTATTCCTTCTTAAATAAAACAATGTGGCCCCCCTTGTCTGAAGGTTTAATATATATAATGTTTTATACTTACCTGCTGAATACTTACTTTTTCTTTGTAAAGAATGCTGGCAAAGACAAGATCGGTGTGATGATCACAGTGCTAAGGCATGCATTGTAATGGCATGTGTGGTTCCTTTATACAACCAAAAGATAGCACTGTGTGCAGAGTAAATGCGTTTGTATCATAATTCTTCAGACTCACTACAAAATGACAGTGTAGAACATTTCTCCTCCCTGGCAGTAAAAAGCAACTATGTATCCAAAAGTTAAAATGTAACTGTTGTTAATAAACCTTGACAGATTTTGCGTTTCCTATGGCATATTAAGCAGTTATGCAATAATTGAAATCATTTTGCCACTTCTGTTTATCAGTTGATCACGCATCCCTGCTGTTGTTTTTCCTGTCTCTGTTCACTTATATATTAATGTTAGTGCCATGAAAGAAAGCACAGCCAAGCTCATTTCTCTCTCAGGTACTTCCATTACCACTTTGGAAACCTGGTTACTTACCTTGTTCTTTCCAACAAAGTCAGACAACTGACGTTGTTAGTTTCCTCTCCTCAATAAGGTAGGTTTGGAGACGAGGAGGAGATCTTGGATTAGTTGATGGAGTTCTGGAAATTTCTAGATCGAAAGTGGTAATTTGACTGTTTTCTCTGCAGGTGTACGCAGAACATGCCTCAGGTTTCTATTTTGTCTTATTTTGTTTAGTTTATTCTTTGTTCCCAACCCCTTCCCCGGGTGTCACCATACGTCCCACCAAGTGCTCTGCCTTCACTTTACTAGTGGTCATGGGGGACTGTTGGGACCATTCTGCCTCCGCCACCACACAGCTAGAAGGCCACATTCAGAAAATGCAGCTGACTTCTGTGGAAGGTAATGAGAAAAAAATTGCAACTCAGTGCCTCCTCCCCTGGTACAGAAAGTCGGCATGCTGTCATCTTTGATTCAGGCAATCTTCCGGGATCCTTCACTCACAGAGTCCATCCATGATTGAAGAGGTCAATTTGTGGAAATGATTACACTATAAAGCTGGTCACCGAATTGAAGGAGGCCAGAATAGAGAAGGAATGGAGATTGGACTAGCCTTGTTCGGGCCTTCTTAAGACTTTGTGATCAAGACAAATGTAAGCAAACTGGACTAAAGAGTATGATATTGGGATATTTCCCTAGGCATGTTGTTAGAAGGGGAGGTGCACCTGCATACCAGCTGCTTGAAACTCCTGGTGGGTTTATTTGCAATGATGAGTGTGACCAGAAAGAAGCTGAAATGTTGCATCGTTTTGAGGATGGGTAATGCACCTTCAGTCAGGTATATTAATCAGTTGGGAGGCACAAGGTCCAGCGTCACACAGTAACGTTTTTCAGCTATTTTGCTGAGAAATAAGGTATATCACTGAGGGCAAAGTATCTTCTGGCCAAAAGGCATCTAATAGCGAACTGGAACTCCTGATACCAGTGGGCCTCCTGCAATTGGAGGTTGGTCTCAGAGATCTTCAGGACCCAGAAAACCAGAAGGGTTCAGGTGTACTTTAATTTGATCAGTTCTGAATCCACATTTTCCAAGATTCTTCAGCTGGAAGCTGGACCTAAAGGCAGTACAGAATTGGGCAGACCCAGTGCATTACAGCTTTCTATAGTTCAGTCATATGGCACAGCTGAGAAGGCATAAAGCAAACTTGATTTTAAAAACACTGTTGTGGAGATCCCAGGTATGGCTTCCAGTACTTTGGGAATGGTCATGGGATTATTATATTCTCCTTCCACTATATTCTTCAATCGTAAGGTATCCGACGGGGAAATTCCATCCAATAGTTTTAAAGTAATCACTGTATGATTACAGGAGAAGATGGCAAATCCAATTGTTTTTAGAAATAATCTTGTCTTTCTCTCAGTAGTCGGAGGCCTCTTGGATAGTTAAGCAGTACAAAACCATCTGTGAAAGATGGCTAAGTTGTTCCCTGGCGAGTTTTTTTAAAATTTTGTGTGGGAAATCTTGCTGATCATTCTGTCTGACCTGACTGAACAAGGATTGTGCTGCAGGACATTAAATTTATTCAGATTCTGAATTCCCAGGTCAACTCGAAATAGGGGAAGTTCCATTGGGGCAGCATCTTTAGGTTAAACGTTATTTAGGGGATAGACTGACAACCACCATAGCATAAATACATCTATGGAAAGAAAATGTTTTATGGTTGGCTGGTTAATAAAGAACTTTCTAGAATTGACTGTTGGCAAATTTGTCTATGCTGTTGTGTTTGGCATCATGCATCCAACACTCCAGTCACTGAGTCAGAACCCTGTGGCATCACATAAATACATGGAGACACTGAGCTCAGTCATGGAGTTCCAGAGCAGATTAACCATGGCTCAATACTTACCACATTTGCCTTTGCTGTAATGTCATCACCTGAAGGCGCGGGTATTGAGACTTCATCATCTTAACAAATCATTTTTTAAATTAAATGCATTGCTCATTTGCAGGCAGGATATGAATGTTGCTTTGTATACCTAGAGTTTAATCTAAACTGCTAAATTCTTCATCTTGTTTGTCTGCAACAACATCACAGTCCCACAACTTGGCGAATCTTAAGCTCATGAGGCCACTTTCTATAATACCTAGATGGCCACAACATTGCAGCTAGATGTAGAGCAGCGACCACCTTGGAAGTTTAAAAATTATCATTCCAAGATACCTGCCTGCCACTGTTATCTCTTTCATTGCTTGGAACTCAGGGTTACAAGTATTAAGAAAGTCAGTAGAGACATCACCGGCCAGTGGGTACCGAGGGCATAGGCAGAAGCTTAGGGAGAGAGAGGCGGCGTGGAGAGAGAGAGAAAACGATAGAGATAAATAGTAAGCAGCAGCAGTGATTGGTTTTGATGAAAGGAGGAGTCAACGGGAGGGAGAGTGAGAGAATACAGAAGCTGTAGGAGTTAAATATGAGGAGGACATGGTTAGACGAGGGTGTGGCGAGAGAATCAGAGAGAGACAAGAGGAAAGAGTAGGACGTGTAATCCCATCAGATGCTAAAGCCAAAATGCTCGATAAACATGCAAAACAATAGTTTTTTGGCAATCAAAAAGTAAGTAGAAATATAATCCCTCCTTGAGTAGGACACACAAGACTAAAAAGGTAAGTACCCATATCAGGAATTGAAATAGAAAATAAATACATCCAATCACAAGGAATACATAAACTCAAAGCCCAATCAAAGTGTCTGTCAAAGTATTTGTTACAAAGCTGTCCATGCCGAGACCGTAAAAAAGAGCTTTACATCAGGCAGAGAAGAGGTTAAAACTGGGCCACGCTTCACACAATATGGATCCCTGTTTGAGCAGAATGTGACACAGTGGTTCCTGGGGAGTCTGTTTTCCATCCTGCACCCCACATTCAACATTAAAACACGAGTCCTCGAGCGCCGACAGTTTCAACCCGTGGAGCAGTTTCTGCTTCATGACAGGGATAAACGGAACGAGAAGAACTAAAGTGTTTTGCTTTTCCAATCCCAGCATTCATGCTATATTTAATTAATTATTACTTTACAAAAAGGCTTCTACAGAAATCTGTCCAAATGAGTTACAATTAACGTCTGCAATAATGTGACAAAGTAGCATTTTTCTATCCTCTTTACCTCAAAGGAATGTTTTCTATAATTATTCTTCAGTTTCGTTTTGCTTTGTAAAGTAAATTGAATTAGATTACCATAATTACCTCTGTAATGTTGTTTACTCATCTTCTATTAACCCTCTTGTTCTATTAATGCTAATGGGTAAGTATCAACACTCTTATTTTCCATTTGCTTTATTTCGAGTATGTGGGGGTTTGCAAACATCAGGCATTGAAGGAAATAATGAGAGTGATGGTGTTATGTGGGGGTTTGCAAACATCAGGCATTGAAGGAAATAATGAGAGTGATGGTGTTATGTGGGGGTTTGCAAACATCAGGCATTGAAGGAAATAATGAGAGTGATGGTGTTATGTGGGGGTTTGCAAACAGCAGGTATTGAAGCAATAACGAAAGTATTACATTTTTACACTTGGGCATATAGAGGCTTTTCCTGGGGAAGGAACTTAAACGTTAGTGGGCATGATTCATTTTGGTATAACTGTATCCCCTCCGCCAGACTCTCATCAAAAAAGATTTCTGAGGAAGAGATTAATAACTCCATTCCATAGTTAAATTATGTCAAGTTATCCTTGCAAGAATTGGGGCTGGCACATATGTTGGCAAATACAGGAAACATTACCATTCTTACCAAGGCACAGATTAAGTTGAAGTTCTAAAACGCAAGGAAAAGCTAAGAATTATGATAGCCATTGACATGATAACAGTCCAACAGTATATAGCTCTTTCCACGTGCTCTGGTATTGAGCCTTATCTTTTGTGGATTATAACTCCCCAATATAGATTTTATCTTTCACGTTTTCGTATAAACTTGATTCATCATTTAGGGTCTTACCCGACCACAGGTTCGTGGTTCGCCTCCTTGCCGCCTTGTCATTGTGACTGGACTTACTGCCAAGCTACTAAGCACTTTATATTCTTCTGACACTCTACGTATCCGATAGATCCCAATTCTTCTGACCAATCCTTAAAGAGAGGTCTTTTAACTCGCATCTTGAAGGCTTGACTTTCTTGCAATGCGTAGA
The DNA here is from genome assembly GCA_963921515.1 of Calotriton arnoldi. Lineage (NCBI taxonomy): Eukaryota > Metazoa > Chordata > Amphibia > Caudata > Salamandridae > Calotriton > Calotriton arnoldi. The sequence goes on along the minus strand of CAWUFW010002675.1, from coordinate 2,084,314 downwards.
GTCCCGATTGATCTGTTTCGCTGTTTTAAATTTTATAATTCAGGCCCTGAGACTGAGAAAAAGGTACCCATCATGAAGTTAAATTGGCGTTGTGAGGTCTCATTATTTGTTTTCATCTGATATTTAATTGTACTTTTACTGTCCTTTTATTATATATTGCTGAGTCAGAGAATCACGTTAGCATTATGAATTTATACTGGTGATGTGAGATTTTAGGATTTTAACTGATATTTAATAGTATGTCTTAAGTTTGTATATAAATTGTCTTTTTTCCATGCTTTTATGGTCGTATATTCGACCGAATAAAGGGGCATATTATCAAGGATTAGCGATATTTATCGCTAACCGCGCATAGCGCGTTTTTTGTTAACGCCGCCTATCGCTGGAAATTATCGCTGAGATAACACCCTATTAGTAAGGTTTATCTCCATAGCGATAATATTTCCAGCGATAGCGGCTAACGTGAGAATATCGCTGGAAAACCAGCGATATTCTCGCATTAACGCTAAGGTGGATTCAGCATTAGAATCCACCTCCTATACTTTAAACAGGTAAGTCGTCCTCACTAGCAGGTGTTAGAATCTAGCGATAAACGCGCATAGCGGGAATTATTATATCGCTTCGCCTGCCTTGCTAATAGGGGGTAGTGGGATTAGCGACTGTTTTCAGACGCTTTTAGTAGGGAACGCCTTCCTTGCATGTCATTAGCGATAATTATCGCTGACATGCAAGGCGATGGAATACGCGGCCTCTAACGCCTGAAAGCTGTCGCTAACGCCTGTTAGCGACAGCTTGCTAATAGGGCGATAAAATTATCGCCGCTAAAGCGGCAAAAAGTGCCACTAAAGCGGCGATAAAGCCCTTGATAATATGCCCCAAAGTTTTATTATTGAATTGATTGAATAACTCTGTGAATCATGTTAATTTCTTTTGCAGAGCACACCATTCAAAGAGTAAATTGATTTGGGATGACAAATGACAGTGGCACAATAGTACTCAGTGTGTATGCATAACGCTGGAGAGTAGGCAATGTTTGGTTTTGTAAAATATTTTCCTTTCTCACACTGTTCTAATCAATTTTCCAAACTGCTATGAACTGCCAACTTATTTGATTTTATTTCACTTCAAGTGGCATGTTCAACTTGGTGTGTCCCCTGACCCCTTCCTATTTAAGTCCAATTTACACTGTGCTCTGCTAGTTGCATACAGTTGGTCATTTACCTACCCTTTTAATCAGCGACTCTGCTCTCTCTTTTCCAGCAGCTGTCCCTGTCTTGATGAAGGCAAGCACATTTAGCTAAATTTGAAAAGCCATGGACAATATTGTCTTGTGAAACAGGGCCTAACCCCTTTGTGGATTCAAACAATTTGCTCTGTGTACTATCATTCTAGATGACTAGCTCCCTGTTTCCCAATGATCACATGTCTTATATTCACATTTTTGTATATGGAGTTTTTTTTTAATGTTTCACATGTGAGTGACTCTTTCTTCAGCACTGAGCACTTACAGCATTTCATATTTACAATTCGTTTCATTTACCCCATTAATGAGAGGTTGTCTTTAAATAATAGCTATGAGAAATTGGGTTGTTGGTTGAATGGTTTGGTAATCCTGTTCAAGCAACAGACACAACCTCTGTCAGGGTGAACCACAAAAGTCATTAAATTAACCTGTGCTCAACCCTCTGGTAGCTTGTCACAAAAGCAGTCAGGGTTAACTTAGAGGCAATGTGTAAAGTATTTATGCTGCACACAAACAGCAACAAAGTGAAAACACAACTCAAGAAAATTCCCATGCCAATTTTTTAAAAAAGCGAAAATTTTAGTCAATTACTGGACACCAAAATAACAAACATCCAATCATTCGAACCAGAGTTATGAATTTTAGAGTACAAAATAGCACCTAAAAGATCAAAGCACCAACCACAGACATCTAATAATGCAAAAGTGGGTCAACGTGAAAAAATTATGTCGATGGCGATGGAGCACAAGTCGGATCCAAGAGGTGGTGGGTTGGGCCTGGTTGGCTCTTACCTTTGGACTTAGAAGACATTTTGAAGAAAATGTTCTGTGAAGGTAAAGTTCAGCGGGGCAAGATGACAGGCGGTGTCCAATGAGGAGGTATAGTCATTGGGGAACCATTGGACGAAAATTTCGGACTTAATCTCTTTTTGGGAAGTTGATGATCTCCAGCAGGACAAGGCAGGATGCTATAATGGACAAGCGTTCCACGAGGAGGAATACCCCTTGAGTGAAGGACAGCTAAACAAGATTTGCTGCTGCAGAGAAGTATGTAGCAGGATCTACCACAAAGTCAGGCCAACTGGCGATGCATCTTTGATGGATAGACAGGCAGGTTGGTCCCGGTCTTCCCTCAGTTCTCAAAGCAGTTTTTAGCCCAACATTTTTTAAGGCGCACCTTTTGCCTTATGACTATCTGGGCACTTTTAGTACCACCACCAAGGGTCCTGGACTGGAGAGGCATGACTTGGGGGTTTAGGACCCACTCAGGCTGGGTCCAGGTGCAGGTTCAAGATGGTTGGAGCCCTTTCTGTCCTGAAGCTCTAATCAGTAGGCTAGTCAACTAGCCCCTGGATTCCCTATGGCAGTCCTGGGTTCAAGTGATGAAATAGGGCTCAAGCAGCGGGGCAGGCCTCTGAGGGTTCAAGGCAGGCTCCAGGCAGCAAAGCAGTACTTCCAGGTGCAGCAATGCAGTCTTGTGGAGTACACAGCAGGCCACAGCAGCAGGCAGTCCACTGAGAGTCCATCCAGAGGTCCAGAAAGTGAAGTGAACAGTGAGTCTGAGGGTCCAATTTTTACTCCTATTTATCAAAAGAGGGGGACTCTAGGAGCTATTCTAAAAGGTCCGGTGACCCTTGCTCCCGAAATTAAGCTTATACCAAAGGGAGTCACCGTTCCTGAGTGGAGATGGAGAGGAGGGAAGTAGGGGGTACTCTTGTCGTGTGCTACTCTGCTTGTGGGAGGCAGGGTGTCCTCATCTTGATGCCCTCACACACCCCAAAGGATGTCATGCTTCATCATTGGGCTTTTGCTCCTCGTCGGGCCGGTGCTGCAATGCCCTACGGGTCCCCCGAAGGGTCTCTTTTTCGGAGATCTTTTGATGAAGCCATATGGGTGCGTGGATCTAAGTGGCAGTGAAGTCCTAGAAAGTGTATTAAAAAATGGCTGGAGGGAGATTGATTAATTTTTAATAAAGTGATCCCTCTGTCATTATTAAAACAAAGTGTATGGAGCTGCTTTAAGGGGTATTATGTCCCTTGGTAGCTGGGTGATTATATGTCCCTAGTGGGCCCAATGATGAAGAATGACATCCTTTGGGGTGTGTGAGGGCATCAAGATGAGGACACCCTGCCTCCCACAAGCAGAGTAGCACACGACAAGAGTACCCCCTACTTCCCTCCTCTCCATCTCCACTCAGGAACGGTGACTCCCTTTGGTATAGGTCCAATTTTTACACCTGATGCCTTCTTTGAAGTAGGAGAGGTTTCTAGAAAATTCCCTTTAAAGTGATGACGTTTTCTTCTTCCCCTGCCGTGGTTCCAAGCTGGCTGCATGAACAACATGGGTAACAAGTCCTTTGCGTGAAGGCAGAGAATGCCCTATTCAGTTGCAAATGGGGTTGTGCCCAGCTCTGCCCCCCATCCTGTCAGCTAATGGCCCATCTAGGCACTCCTAATCCCTCTAATGTGTGTGTTTCTGGGAGAAATAACCAACGCCCAACTGTCAACTACACCCAGTCATATGATTTAGGACAGACTGCAGGCAACATATAGTTAGGGTAAGAAAAAGCCAACTTTCTAAAAGTGTCATTTTCAAAATGGCAACTTAAAATCCGACTTTACCAATAAAGATGATTTTTAATTACAATTTCTCAAACACCAAACATGGAATGCTTGCCTGTTCACAATCAAAAGTTAGCATTTATCAAATGTAATAACACAACCAATGTTATCCTATAGAAGAGGCAGACCTCACATTAGTGAAAAAACTAATTTAGGAGTTTTTCACTACCAGGACAAGTAAACCTTAAAAGTACCATTCCAACTGTTACATTACAATGTACCCTGCCCTATGAGCTAACTAGGGCCGCCTACCTTAGGGGTGGCGTGTAGGTAATAAAAGGGGAGTTTAAGGCTTGGCAAGGGGGTTATATTGCCAAGTCAAATTGGCAGTTTAAAACTGCATTTATTCTGAAATGGCAGGCCTGGTACATGTTTTATGGCTTTACTTAAGTGGATGGCACAATAAGTGCTGCAGGTCCACTAGTAGCATTTAATTTATGGGCCCTGGGTATATGGTATACCACTCTAGAAGGGACTTATAAGTAATTTAAATACGCCTATCAGGTATATGACAATTTTACCATGTTTGAAAGGAGGGAGAACAAGCACTTTAGCACTGGTTAGCAGTGGTAAAGTGCACAGAGAACTAGAGCCAACAAAAGCAAATGTCAGTAAAAAGTGGAGGATAAAGGCAAAAGGTCTGGAGGAACACCACCGAAGTCTGAAAGGTCTAACAATAATGGTTTATGACTAACTGAAACGACAATTATTATGTGGATACTATAATCTATTAGCAATATTTTCTCAGTTATTTAAATATGTTTCCCCAAGGGAACCAATGTTTTCTACTTATATTTCAAGTTAATGTTATCACCAGAGATAGGACACTTCTTTAACCATTTCATGACGTGCATGGGCAGATATTTACAGTAGCATTTACACCTGTTAAACAGTCGCTTTTGCATTCCAATGCATGTGGAAGGACACAAACTAACAGTCAATATTAAAAAGTTGCAACAAAAAAATGTGATGAACAGTGTCTCAAGTCGATAGCTTAAGGTTCCAGTGTAAACAAAGCTAAGTTGACTTTTTGTATGCAGCAGGCATGTATTAAATACAATATTTTTAACATGAAAAGTATATGCACCATTACAAGTCAAACCTAGAATAGTCTGAAAGGTAGGATTCAGAGTTTGCACTTTACTGACTACAGACGTGGATTTGCCTGGTTTACTGCAAATCCATGTAATGCAAGATTTATAACATGGGCATGGGATGTGAAGTCAAGATACCAAAAAACTTCAAGGAGCCTTTGCAGGGATTAAAATTCAATGCATTTTTTTCATCATCATCTAGTGGTGTGATTGCAGGCCTTAAAAAGTGCCATGATCTGTGGCCTACACTCACATGTGTATGCCTGGTGGGCACGGAAAGATGCTTCTCTGAACTTCGGAGGTGCTTGTATTTTTGACGTCAGTGGAGGTCAGCAGTGGGTTGAGAGTGTCAGTGGTGCCTACACTAGGTGAAATATGCAAATGGAGTCAAGACAGACACTTCACAGAGAGCAACGGGTCTCTCACAGGACATACAATTATGGCAGTAATCTTAGATTCATAGAGTATAGGTTACTAGCTTTCAGCAGGAGTTATCCAGGGCTTAGTAATTACAGAGACGTAGCCAGGTCATCATTTGTGACCACTTGAGCTCAAAGATTTTGATTTTGATTTCCACCTTCATCCTTTCTAGGATTGCAAACTTCGGGCAATATTAATGACCCGGTTTGCGTCGGTCTTGCACAAGGCAATGTGGTGCAAGAGCGACGCAAACCTTAAGTCACATTTTTGAAGCCACACAAAGCCACTTGTGTGACTCTGAGTGGCTCCAGACATCTGCAGTAACGCAACGCAGGGCAAATCACTATGTTGGCTTACTCTGGGAAGGAACTCCATGGGCATTGCACGAGTATTCCCACACAACTCCAATGGTTTTTGACGAATTCCCAAATTTACAAGACCTTGTAAACCTGGAAATTGGCCAAAAAGATACACCTCCTCAGGAGAGGCTTAATGAGGAGAAATATCTTTATTTCTCCTTGTTACTTCCTCTTTCTATGTGTGCTAAATTCTGCAGCACACATAGAAAGAGGAAAATGACCCAGGTACCATTGCACCATGGTGCAAGTGTGCCAGCATTTGTGCTAGGCTGCCAAAAGGCTGCCAAAAGGGCACCAGCGCAGGGAAAAAGTCATGAATGCGATTTATTCCTTAAATACGGCACATTCCTGCCCATTCCCAGTGATGCAGCACATCAAGGTGACTTGCTGCGCTGCACCACTTTTCCATAAATATGCCCCTCCATTTGCACCAGTTCATGAGAGAAGCTATTTAATTCTCAACTTGTGCAGACTTTTTTATATTATTTGAATCATGTATGGTGTTAAGGTATTGCCAGTGGTGGAAAAGTGAATGCGTATTCTCAGGAATGCAAGGACTATGTTAATGTGTATTTAATACGTTATCAAGGATGAACTTTGCATAGTGAGAATCATTCAAATTGCAGACTTAATTTATGACTCATTGAAGGTAGTTATCTATTTAGGAACTCTGATGGGCATGGAAGTGCTGTCTGTTGTGCAACACTGATAGCAGGTGAGATGTGTAAGAATGCTTCTAGTAGTATGTGACAGGTACTTTTGAGGGACCTAAGAGTGCTTCCAGTAGTTTTTGACTGATAGTCTTTAAAGACTGTGGGAGTGCCGACAGTATTTAGGGTGTTTTACTTTTCCACTATAAAGAATTTAGCAGTTCTATTTTCATTGAGGCCATATCAGAAAACATATTGCATAATTATTTAACAAAGGATGAGTCATCTACAGTCGCGGCCGGTATGACTCGCGGGTGGAGGGGTGCACAGGGAGGGGGTCACGCGGGGGGGTCTGGGGAGGTTTCATTTTAAAAATAAAAAAATAAAAGTTAACTTACCTTTGCCGACCCGGTCCCGCGTCGTCGGTCTGCGTTGTCCTCTCTACAACAGGAAGCAGCACAGGCAGCCTCCCTCACCTCCCCAAAGACAATCACAATGCTGCAATGGCAGCGCTGTGATTGGCTGGGATGCCGACCACATAGGCGTCTATAGGGAGGGCATTTTCTCCATGTAGGCTGCATGCAGCCTACATGGAGAAAAGGGAGAGTACGTATGACTGGTATGTTCGGCCCTGGGGCCGACCAAACAGTCAGCGCCCACAACAGTGGGCAAGCCACTCCTCCCCTGCCCTGGAGCAGGACCGCCCACCCACCCGCCCCCAAACAAACCCTTCTGTTTCTCGCACTGCGAGAAGCAGAAGCATAAAATGTTATTTATAATACCATTTAATGTTTCTGCTTCTCGCACTGCGAGAAAGCAGTGGGGCGACACTTCTCCGCCCACATGGAGGAGTTGCCCCATGTCATCTAACTCCACTTGTGAACTTCGATGGTCTCCTTTTTTCTAATGAAGCTACTCAATGGTTTGGGGTTGAGCATTAATGATCTAGGCTGCTATTTATTTACATTCATGAACCCTTTCCCTGTGACTTCTGTCAGGCTCCACCACCCACCAGCACCTCTGCATAGATCACTGACCCCGCACAATCAGTTTACTGGTATCACCAATAACCAGTTTCAGTGGTGAACTTAAACTCAGCCATCTACATCAGGACCTTGCAGACACTCACTTTCTGCCTCTGTTCTTACAAGAACACCTCTATGGCTTGGACCAGCTGCTCTCCTTGGATGAATCGAGTCGTGAAACACCATCACCAAAGTCACTTCAGTTATCCTGTGTTTGATCACTGCTAGTGGACAGGCAGCGATCAAACCACAGTGTTTGTTTGTTCTCTGCAATATGTACCACACACCAGCTTACTCAATACACTGCCACCATTAGGAAATGGTGACCATCATAGATGTAGGGATTCCCCAGCGCAACAGTCTATATTTTACCGGTCCTTGGCAGCTGGTACACATTGCAGTAGGCACTATTACTTTTTGTTCAGCAGTGGCCTGCACTGGAACAGTTAGAGCGGGTGATGCTACAGCCGGGCCTCTAAGGGAAACGGACAGGTGCAGTGCTAGTTTCTTGTGGGCAGGGTGCATCAAAAATGTAATACACCTTCATTGCAGTTAATGTGGAAACTGCAATCCCTCCACAATCAGGGACTACCGGGCTAGGACTCTGGCAATTGAAGTTTGTGCCTTTTGTCCTGGTGAAACCCTACTGTTGTACCCAAAGTGAGCACCAGTTGACCCCTAGGGCCTGCGAGGCAGAGCAGTCCAAAGCTTACTAAGGGAAATGGAGTAGGGCAGAACGTTAGAACTTCATAATGCACACAAAAAATAATGTCCATCCATCTTTCACCTTTTTAAAAGGAAAGAGACTTTAATTCGCACACAAATAAACATACAATTACTTATGTACTCAATGGAATCTAGACGTCTCTAGTTGCTCCTGAACTGGAGATCTGGGTAAAGTGTTAAAAAAATGTGCTGCCCGTCGTCAAAGATTTTACAATGTAAAACCACATACTAGTGTATTTATGAAAAATGTCACAGTGTAAAACCTCTTCCTAAGGTTTCTGTTCGGGGTGTACACAATTTAAAAACGCTTTCTGCTGAAGTTAACCTAGGCTCTGCGCTAACAATGTTCCAGTCAAATGCCTGTAAAAAAAGATTAGCGTGTTGGCGGAGACAAAGTCCCCTCTCTATAGTCATTTTTATTTCTTTTTTGATAATACATGAGTACAGCAGAGATCTAAAATTGTTTCTAGCCAGAGTTGGAAAGCATGGCTTGTAATTGCACTGATCAGAGAGCTAAGAGATAATCATTGCAGACCAGGGCCAGACCGGCCATTTTTACACTTTGGCATTTTCCGGGTGGGTTGCAGGATTATGTATTGTGAAAGTGCTTAGCTAAAGTATTTTAAAAATTCAGCTTCAATTCCACGATTTGGAACCTTTTTTCCAATAATTTCTGTGGGGAGAGTACAATCAGAATCAGGCAAACCTCAGAAACAGGCTTGTTACCAACACTTACTCACAGGAAGCACTGTGTGGACTGGGTTTGAACGTTTATGCCAGGACTCATTTTGGTTCCCAGCTCTGTCCACTTGCGAACCTCATAGGCAAAGTGGGGAGGCCTTTTCGGATAGTTGGGGGCATAAATTATGCTGCCACAGACGTGAGTCAGCTTCTGTAAGGGGAATCTCCCACTCGATCAGGTGAAGTGTAGGAAAGATTTGAGACTTTCCTCATCGAATGGCACTTAACAAAAAAGAGATGCTTCATTGAGGACCTGCGGCCATCTCAGAGGAACCTTGCACTGGTGCAAAAAGCAAGGCAAATCCATGCGCGCCATTTTTGCTACTTCTCTTGTACAGAATGGACCAAACGTTATGGGCAAAAGGTGGAGCGAGCTGACTTCACATTTGTTAGCCCTTTACATGATGATAAGAGGATAAAGTTCATATCTTGCATTTTTCAAATGCTAGATATGGTCCCGTGCAAGAGGCAACATTTATTAGATCCACTTCTTTTACATACTAAGCAAAACCTGCACAATATCAGCTTGCTCTGCTTTTAAAGAAATCATGAACTAAAACTCCTTCCTGAAATCTGTTTGCCACATCATTGCAAATATCTTTTTATGATACATACTGGAGCAAAATCTGTTTTCTCCTTTCACTATTACACAAGATAAAAGCCATGAACAATGATGTGCCAAATTTGAGCACCAGAGCTCATCTTTGCTGTGATATCAGATGTCCTGTTTCCTTCTTCTGTACATTTAAAATAAGTTAGGTGTCATCGACCTCGTGGATACATTTTCCTGCTATATGGTTCATAGTAGAGGTAGACGAACAGAAGCGTTCTGTGGCACTCTCAAACTGACTTCATATATTGTGGACTCCTACAGTGACAGCACGCTTTCATGGGCACCTAGAGAGGAACAATATGACAAGGTTCATATTTGTCCTATATATCTCGACCACTGTGAGGCGATGGAACAGCAGTGAGTGTCCAATGGTGTTGAAAGTCACTGGTGGATCTAATTAAATTAATCCTTAAAATGCTTTTATTCTCTTTCCTTGTCATTTCATCCAACACCTGAAGAAATCTTTCTGCAAATTAGGACAAACATTACTGGGATGGGTCGTGGATGTAGATCCTTCAAGCTAAAACCTATCACTGGTGTATGTCTGCACTTTCATGTAAAGCAAGTTTTCTAGTGCAGTAGGGAAAGGGTGTGCTTTTCAAGAAGCAGGGCAAACACTGTAGTTTCAACAGTGGTAGCGATGTGACCTGTAACATGCGGGGTCTAACTATATACCTGGGCAAGTGAGGTTGCATCGTCATTTCAATATTCTTGCCAGACAAGTGTCATGCGGAGAGCTACAACGTCAATCTGATACAAACAGATAATCAAAGAAGCTCGAATTGGAAAAGTGGGAATTGTTCCTACCAAGTCAGACGTTGACAGGTGAAGGGGCTCAAGAATCTGACTCAATACCAGCCCTGATATTGTTGACTGCAGAGAAAAGGGGAAGCGAAGTATTTATACTTAGTAGGGTACTCAGATAGTTACAGATTTTGAAGTGTCAGCAGTATCCATGGTCGTCAGTGAGATCATAGGTGGAGTGCTATTCATTTATTTTTTATTTTTTATTGAGTGGATTATCAACAGAAAAAGAAAAACAAAGGTAACAACAACAAGAAAAGTACTGCACCTTTGCATAATACATCTTATATCCAATAACAATCAATTTTTGTATACAGCATTAAAGTGCAAGTGTGATGAAGATAAGCTAAGAATGGAATCGATAAATATCAACAGATCCAGCAGCACATCCACTGAGGCAGGACCTGTATTGGGTGGATGATACACAGTAATAATGCAATAACACAATTTGGAGGGGATAGAAAGCTGAAATAATAGGAACTGATGTTCATTAAATAATCATTGATGCCTACAATAATGGCTCTATAACGTTCCCTTTTGTGTGGTTATGGAAGCCAGGCCTGCCACCACGAAGAATTGTCTGTGCCAAGTTTCAGTGATACACATAAGACCACAAACCTTTGACTCAATAACATCAAGTATCTGTGTTTTGCTGCAAATGGCTGACATTTTACTGAACAGGGTCATCTTGTCAGTCAGTCAGTCAGTCAGAATAACTTTATTTCGCCAACACAATGTAGGCATAAAAAGTATACTACATATAAGAGAAAAGAAAACATTTCACAGCATTACAACGCAGTTAAAACATTAACAATATTAAAAAGCTATTACATTTAAAAGACAAATTCATATTTATTTACACAATAATAGGTTCATTTCATTTGTAGATATAGAATTTTAGCCGGTTATAGATCTCTTTTTAGTGCCAATAATAAAAAAGACGCTAGAGAAAAACAAATAAAAGGATCAGGTAGTAGCTGGAGATAGTAAAGGGCTACACGACACTAGTTAAAATTCAATTTACGCATAATAGGGATAATAAAACGCTTCCTTTCATCATGATAACATTTACAGAAAAACAAAAAATGTATATCATCCTGTGCAGATCGATTATCACAGGTACAAAGTGGGAGTTCAGAAACAGCATAAACATTACGGGGAGAACCCAACATTAGCGGGATGTAATTTAGTCAAAACCTCACCAGAATGTACCTATGTCGCAGATTAGTAACAAAGGATAGATATGTTAAATTTGGGTTCATTAGGTTTATACTAGGGCCATTCAAGTAGGATTTAACTGTTGACAGAGTAATGTTTTAAGTCTCCCTTCTTATCTGTCGATTAGAAAGTAGTCGGGTTTTTAAGTCAGTTTTTGATATAGAACTACAAGTGGTAGGATCCAAAAAAAGATAATGTGGCCCAGCCGCCTTCAGTGTTGATTCAACATAAGTTAGCCAAATGATGTTACCCGCTCCATCTAGTTTCAAAACATCTTTGATAATGTCTCTTGTCAGAGCAAGGGTCTCCTTTCGCCATATTGAGTGCCACATTAGAATCGGGGCCATTGCAATTATATCAGTAATATAAGGAGTCCTCAATTCCATGTGACACTTATAATTGGCACATGACTTTGGTAGCGAGAGGACCCTTTTCAAGAAATTATCTTCAATAATCTGCAATTTTGTACAGTCTTTCATGCCCCAGACAGCTGCCCCATAAGTGGCGGTAGATACAGTCTTGGCTTGATACACTGTTTTTATTAAGTCTATTGGTTTTAAACCAGTTTTTTTATAAACTTACTTAAGGCCCCAATGTTTTTTTCCATCTGAATTCCTCTGTTAACAATCATTGTTTGCCACTTTGATTGAGAGTCAAACGTAATCCCTAAATAGTTAAAAGAATCAACAACCCCCAATTTTCCCCCTTCAGTAGTGATTTGCGGATAATTTCGATGTTTTGAACCTGCTACTAAAATAAATGACTTTGAGTAATTAGCTTTCATGCCTAGATTGCACATAAATTGAGTATAATCCTGGACTAGGCAACGCAGTGCATTACTGGTACGAGCTAAAAGAACAGCGTCGTCCGCATATAATAAAATTGGGACCTGCACTGAATTAATATACGGGACATCTGGTGTAGAGCCCAACAGTGCAGATTCCACACCATTCGTGTAGAGTGCGAACAGGAAGGAAGCAAGAACGCACCCCTGCCTCACACCTCTTACAATTTTAAAAGACCTGGTGCACTCACCATTCCTCCCATAGCGAACGCAGGCTGAGGCATCTGTATATAGATCACGAATGATATTAATAATCTTCAGGTCAATACCCATTGCCTCCATGATCTGCCACAGCCTAGGCTGTGCCACGCAGTCGAAGGCTGCGGACAGATCCATGAAGGCTAAATGGAGATGACCTTTTTTTGCAGCCGTGTATTTAGCTATGATTAGACTCAGGTTCAGACACTGATCTACAGTGCCTTTCCCTTTTCTAAAGCCAAACTGGCATGGGATAATAATCTTCTTCTCTAGTGCCCAATCCTCTAGTCTGTTTAAAATCAATCTCCCCATTAGCTTTGCAGTAGAGTCAATTAAGGAGATAGGTCTATAGTTTTTCGGAATCGACCTATCCCCTTTTTTATATATGGGGACGATTACAGTTGTTTTCCATGATGGCGGTGCATTTGTTTGAGCAACTTTATTAAAAACATTTGTTAAAAGTGGAGCCCGTAGATCTTGGTTATCTAGGAATAAATCTATAGGGACTCCGTCTGGACCTGGAGCCTTTGCTCGTTTGCATTGATTTAAAGCATATTTCGTTTCAGCGAGTGTAAAACTAACAGGAGGCTCATCAATCTCCAAAGCATGGGAAAAGGATTGAGGAATTGTCATGTCGTCCACTCCGAAAAGAGCTTCAAAGTGAATCACCCATGCCTCCTGGTCGACATTGCTATCTATAGTCATAGCCTGCTCATCCTTTAAGAACGGGGCATTAATCAAGGACCAGAAAGCTTGTGAGCTTTTTAGTATAGCAGCCTTCTGCAAATTTTCCCACCATTCTTCTTTTAAAAACTTTAACCTAGTGGTCCTTGCATTTTTGTAGGCTTGACGCAAGCCTTTTACCAATGATGTGTCTCGCGGTTTGGCCTTCAAAGCTACGTGCAAGCTCTTTAGTGTTTCGTCACAATTGTTATCAAACCAGCTGTATTTTTTAAGTTTGCCATTCCGGATAACATGGGTTAAATTATTTTTAACATCAGTTAAAATTGATTCAAAATCCAAAAGCATGCCATTGTGTAAATCCAAGTCTAAACAACGGGTTATTTCCCCATATCGTTTGGAGACTAAATTAGCCAAAAATCTCCCAGTCTCCACTTTTTCCCACTTTAAAACAATACCGTTCTCTTTTGCAATCACAGGGTTTATGGGGAGTTTATAGGGTCACTCAATTTCCCTAGTGGTTTGCATACGAAAAGTTACTGCAGCATGATCACTAAATGAATAAAACACAGTCTTAAAGTAAGAAAAAAGACCTATCATTACATCGGAAACCAAGACATAATCAAGGGTAGAGGAAGAAAAATGGTTTAAAAAGTACATTCTAACTGACCGGTTAAGTCATCAAAGACATTTAAAAAAGCAAGGGTATTTATCGTTACTAATCTGTCTAGGGTATTACCATACTCAGTGTGACAAAAATGGGGGACACAGTCCTCTTCATCGTCCTGTATTCCACAAGGTAGCACATTGAACTTATCACAGGGGTGGACATTAAAGTCCCCAAGCCAAATTATATTAGAAGGCTTATTGGATTTATCCTGTAACTCAGTGACATCTCTTTCCAGTGATGCCAACACCACTGCTTGGTTACTTCCAAAATTATTATTGTAAAAATTAATAAGAAGCCAACAGTAATCCAAACAATATTCAATTAAAATGATATGATAATAAGGGGACCCATTCAGAAATACCTTCACTTTAAATGAGAGAGCATTAGAAAATAATGTCAGCAGACCGCCCTTAGCCCGACCAGCAGATGACGGAACGGCTGGAGTATGAAAGGAACGGTAGCCATTCAAATATATTGGATCACTTTCCCAGGTCTCTTGAAGGCAGACTATATCACTAGATGTCAACAAGGAAAGCCATTCATTATTAAACCTTTTTTGGTTATACCCAGCAATGTTCCAAGACATAGCCGAAATGAAACCAGAAGAACCAGAAGAATTCCCTCGAGATAACAGACACTGGGACAAGTTTGGACTACTTTTAAGTCTGGCTGAGGTCACTGCAGGAATAATGGGGGGAACGGTGTGCAAGGGATACCTTTTCTGCAAATCTAGAGCAGCCTCCCCACTAGTTAACATAGTCTGGAAATCCAGTCAGTCACAGACAGACAAGCCTTCTAATGCAGCAAATCTATTTCTTAGTGGAAGCGGGGGAATTAAAGTAGGGGGAGGTTGATTAAACGGGTGGCGGGGAGGCCTCCAGATAATTTGCCGCCTATAATTAGGCATCTGTGGAATAGTATTAGGTTTATAAAAGAAACCCAAGGGTAGGATAAATATTTCAGAATGAAATGAAGGCGTATTTGGTAGGATTGATAATAGTTCGCCCACTACATTGCGGCTATCAAAGTTCACTACGATACAGTCGCCTTTGATAGTTTTAGGGGCTCTTCCTACCCAAGATACCCTCCTTGCCATAATGATATTACGATATACATTGGAACTTTCACCTAGGCAATTAGATAACCAATGCTGGGATTTATTTATTAGCTGCTCCGTATTTTCTAAAGTATTAGAATTAAGTTCTGGAACGTTAACTAGAACCATAACATACGGACAGGCAGCTGGGGGGAGATCTAATATTGACTTAGGCTTCCCAAATTCATCTTGATGTTGAGAAGCTCCCCTACGCGAGCTTGATGGCTGTAGCTCTCCCTGTAACCCTTCCTCCAAACAGATCGCAGATGTAGGTGTAATGGGGCGTAAATGAGTAGCAGTGGTACTAGCGGGTATTTGTTGTTCACCATATAACCTCGAGCGACCAATATTCCTAGGATTACCTTGTGCCTGTATCTGCGTTTGAGTCCTATCGTGAGTTTTATATACATTAGCTCTCAGCTTATTAGCACAATCACGGTCAAAAACAGGAGGAACAGTAGAAAGCCCCGCAATTTGTTGTTGGATGTTGTTTTCCATCCCGCTAATGACAGCATTAGGTCTATCAGACCTCACAGAGGGGTCTATACTTTGCTGGGAATTAGAACTAGCTGCATCAGTTAGTACAGTGATACTAGGGAGGGGCTGGGTTGAGAGATAAGAAGTCTCCAAAGAAATCAGTTTTTCCTCTATTTGAGACAATTTATACAATATAGGATTCAATAAAACAGTCATCATAGTTTCTAATCTTTTCATTGTCAGAGTCACAAGGTTGATCAGTCCCCAAAGCAGGATAATTAACAATTTCATTTTGTCTAGTGGATCGAGTAGATCTTAATTGTAATGAGAGTCCTGAGGCCAAGTTCTTACACCCAGTATCTTTCTCCTTACAGATCCGTTTTGTAGTTCTTTGTTTTAATGTACCAGCGCCCTTTCTTTTTTTTGCGTTCATATCTGGCTGGGTTTTTCCCACTTGGTTGATCATTAGTTGCTCCTGGTTAATATTGGAGTCTCCATTTGTGGTGTTGGTAAAGGGAAAAGGTAAAGATGGATCCACAGTTGGAGCTCCAGAAGAGCCAGGTTCATCTACTAATTGGTCCAAGTTCGATCGATCGGTGGCTAAAGACCCTTGTCCCAAAGAGGAGCGTTTTTGCATGATCAAACTGTCCAAGGAGAGCCTTCTCTCAGTAAGTTCGATTTCATGAGCCAAGACCGATTCTGCTCTAGTTAAAAAGGCATCCAAGGTCCCAACATGATCAGGTCCTTGTTTTCCCTTGGGATTCTTTTTTGTATTCATTACTACCCTTAGTTATACAGATCACCCCCACTCAACGAGCGACTTCCTCAGCAGCACAATGGGTAATATTTCGGACCAATGTTTATATAATCAGACGAGGTCTAATACCTCCCTACCTCCCTACCTTATCGTTCGGGTTGTAGTGCTCTGATCCCCCTGCAGCGATAATGCTTTCCAGCAGTGAGCCAAGAGGGTAGGCCCAGCCTCTTCCGGCCCCTGACGGGCACGGACGGGCCCGCCCTTGACCCGGGCTTTGCCCGCGTGCGTCCCGCGCTGCGGGAGGCCGGTGGAGTTCTTATTGCACCTCCGGGCGCGGAAGACAGCGTCAGAGGAGGCGCCACCTGCGGGGCTGCTGGGAGTTGTTGTCCAGCGCAGGCTGTTCCCCTCACGGCAGGCTGGTGTCAGTGGTGGCAATAATGGCCGTTCCCCTCACAGCAGGCTGATGACAGTAGGGGCAATGTTGGCCGTTCCCCTCACGGCTGGGCAAAGATATCCATTCTCCTCATGGCAGCGTTATCACGGCGTCCCGCGCTGCGGGAGGCCGGTGGAGTTCTTATTGCGCCTTCGGGCGTGGAAGACAGCATCAGAGGAGGCGCCGCCTGCGGGGCTGCTGGGAGTTGTTGTCCAGCGCAGGCCGTTCCCCTCATGGCAGGCTGGTGTCAGTGGTGGCAATAATGGCCGTTCCCCTCACGGCAGGCTGATGACAGTAGGGGCAATGTTGGCCGTTCCCCTCACGGCTGGGCAAAGATATCCGTTCTCCTCATGGCAGCGTTATCACGTCATCATCTTGTCAATAATGAGGTTTCTATTTTGTGAGATTATTTAGTGAAGGAACAGAGAGAGAATGTTAGGGATTATTTATTCTGTAGGTAGGGAATACCTGCTAGTCCATTGATGGTTCATTGATAAGCTTGTGGTGCCAGTCACCACAAGTCAGATTGGAAATGCAGAAAGAGGGCAAGCCAAAGTTGAACTACCAAATAAAATAATTAAATAAACTAATGGGAACATTGAAAAAGATGGATTGGGCCATGGACAATGAAAATTATATTTATAATTTATATTTATATTTATTTTTTCAGCGCCTTGAGACCCTCACGGGTGAGTAGCGCGCTTACAATTCCCTGATTGATTGATTGATTGATAATTTAGAGGAATCTGCTTTTAAAACAAAAGTCACCATCATTAAAACAAATGAAAAGAAAACACTTTCCAGCTTCAGACAGAATAATAAATACATGGAACATAAAAAAGGTGGCTGTTGGAAAATGGACCTCTCTTCAGGGTCACCCCCAAAGTTTTACCTTCCTCCTACTTTTTGCTGACTTCTTTTTTGTTGGACTTAGAACTCTTAGCACTTTACCACTGCTAACCAGTACTGAGGTGCATGTGCTCGTTCCTTTAAATATTCTAACAGTGACCCATACCCAATTGGCATATTTAATTTACTTATTAGTCTCTAGTAAAGTGCACTACATGTGCCCAGGGCCTATACATGGGGAGAGGAGTTGGCCTAATGGCTAGGGCGGTCGACCTTGAATCTGGGGAACTGCGTTCGAGTCTCAGCAATGACGCTGAACATCCTGTGATTCTGGGCAAATCACTTAATCTCCCCGTGCCTAACAAAAATGAACGTGTCCTCATGTAACGCAACTGGTGCTATGTAAAGCGATCTGATACCCGATACCTGCGGGTCAAGTTCGCACTATATAAAACCCCGCAAAAAAAAATAAAAAATTAAACACTACCTGTGGGCCTGCACCACAGCTTGTGCCACCCACTTAGGTAGCCATATAAACATGGCTCAGGCCTGCCTTTGCACAGCCTGTGTGTGCAGCTTACACTGCCATTTTGACCTGGCAAGATAAACCGCTTGCCAGGCCCAAACCTTCCCTTTTTATACATATGTCACCTAAGGTAGGCCCAGGACAACCTGGTGGGAATGGTGCAATGTGCATAAAAGGCAGGACATGCACTTTCAAGTTTTGCATCCCCTAGTAGTGAGAACATCCTACATTTGTTTTTCACTACTGCAAGTTCTATCTCTCCCATAGGCTAACATTGGGACCACTTTATTACATCTCTTAAGTGTAATTCCCAATTGTGGAGAGATAGACTTTTTAAGTTTGGTGTCTCTGGACTCACAACTTAAAATCACAACTTAGGTTGAAGTCGGATTTTGAAATGCAGTTTTGAAAATGCCACTTTTAGAAAGTTAAATGAAATATAAACGAGAATGCACTCCTTCCCTTGACTCTTGAGTAGTCAAACATGTTAAGAACCATGTTCTTTATGTACGTGCGTAACAGATGCTGTGAACCGTCCCTATCACAGCTCCATATAAACGTCTCTCAAAGGTACGTAACTGACGCAACCCATCTCCCGCACTGCTAAATGGGGCTTTTTCCCCGTAAACTGCTTCCATCATCACTGATGGAAGCAGTTTACGGGGAAAAAGCCCCATTTAGCAGTGTGGCAGATGGGTTGCGTCAGTTACGTACCTTTGAGAGACTTTTAGAAAGTTAGCATTTTCTTCCTTTAGCCATTCTGTGCCTGCTTGTTGTCTCTCTGAATATATGTCTTGGGTGGCCACAGCTATGCTTTGTGCATTCCCCCTAGACAGCCACACACAAAGGGAGCTTAGGTGTGACTGATGGGCGATTTACATCTTGATGGTCCATCCTGGGCAGGATGGGAGGGAGGTCAGCCTCACACTTACACCTGAATAGGATGTGTCCTGTCCTCACACAAAGGGCTGCATATCCTCCTGTAGTGAGTCTAGAGGCAGGGCAGGAAGGGAGGACCTCTGTGCACTTCAAAGACCTTTCTTTGAAGTTTCCCCTTCTTTAAAGGTACAGGGTATAAATACTAGACCTCTGACACCACCACTTCAGTACACGTCTGGACCTGTGATCACTCTACTAGGTACTCTACTGTACTGCTGAAAGGACTGCCACTTTGCTGAACTGCTGCTTTTCTGGACTCCTGCTTGCTGTGTTGCCCTCCTGCCTGCTGTTCCCTTGCCTGGGAGAAAAGGACTGGACCTGCATCACTTGAACACAGAGCGACTCTAAGGGCTGCTGGCTTACCTCCTGATTGTAGTCTCAGGGACATAAACGACTTTCATCTTACCTGCATCTGCACCTGGACATCTGTGAGTCTGCCCTGCTAAGTGGTTCCACCCCAGCCCTGGACCCTTGGAAGTGAGGCCTAAGGTGCTTCTTCAATCCAACGCAAGCATTCTCATCAAAACTGGCGCATTTTCACCTTTGCATGGCTCAGAACTTGCACATCTTTACCTTTGCGAGGATCGGAACCAGTGCATCCTCATTGTTGTGGAAAGCGGACCCGGCGCATCACCTTTGGAACCAGTTCAGCGCCCTCGGAACTGAAGCATCCTCTGCTGCAGGAGCAGTAGCAGCGCATCGCATTTGGAACCAGCGCATCGCACTGGGAACCGGCGCATTGCCTCCGTTGTGTGGAGAAAATCGATGCATCTCATCCACTGCATGGCTCCACCCCGATGCATCACTTTGGCTGCACCTCACATCTTCGTTGATGACGACGCAGTCCGGATCAAGGTACTTTTGTTCAGCGTGAGTCCCTTTATCCGACCCACACTCCATCTCTGTCGGTCTAAACTCTTGACTTTTTCCCGGTCCAGCGCTACCAGATATCGCAAATAGACATTTGGCTCGTAAGTTAAGACTGACTGCTCTGTGCCAAGCTACCAGAGGGTGAGCACAGGACAATTTAGGGTGTGTTCTGACATGCCCTGACTATGATTGTGGTTCCAACCCAATTTCTAATAGTGGAGAACCAAAAGAAAGAATTCAAACATAACAGAAACAGGACAGTGCAAGCAACATGCAGATGAAGCCCGCAGACTCAATCAAGAGTAGACAGTGGAACTGGAAAATAGGGGTGCTTAGTTGTCCCCGACTGCTCCTGAAATTGATGTATATTTCCATATGTAGTGACATCCAGACTTACAACATCACAGCGGTGTGTAAGATGCACTATGTCCCAGAATGATCAACATGAATCACATTGCATTACAAATAATTAATGCTTAGACACTGGCGTAATGTTGCACATTATTTACAACTTTATTTGCAATGAATACTCTGTTTACATGTCTCTGTTAACTAAGTTTTGATAGACCCACTTTTGAAAATGTGTCCATTGGTAAATATGTGGAAGGCTCTCACTATGTGACCACTCAATCACATCTAAATGGGGGTACATAAAATGGAGAGCATGATTGCCTGTGTGAACAGGACCGGAAGCACTCTACATGATTAAAAGGTTTCATTTATTTCAGCTGCACCAGGTCAGTACTCCTGTGGTTACTACCGCCTTTCCTTTGATTGATAGCCTATTGTAAAGAATACGTACTTCCTGGTGTGGAGGTCTCAGTGCAAAGGGTCTGATCCAAAACCCTTCTCCAGCCAAGGAGAAGGTTCTCATTTAAAATGTATGAAATGAGTTTTTGAGGAGGGCCTGAATCTTAACAATCAATGTTTTAAAGTGCTGAATTATTTTTTTAGAAGCCATGACCAATTCTTATGACTTGTAACACGACAGTCACTTGTAGAAGTAGGGTAAGCTGTTGATACGCTAATGTAAACATCACTATGCTGATTTCGAGAAGGGTTGAAATGGACATTTAGCCAAAGAGGACTGATCCAATCACCTCACCTCTGGTGGTATAAGATCCTTATAAAGTGCTCCTCATGTGGGAGACGCTGTCCTTCAAGACTCTTTTGGCTTTGCAAGGTACTGGAGTTAACTCCACCAGACATTAGCCACAGTCACTCAGGCTATTGCGATTTTTCTCCAATGAACCCATCCCCATCCCTGTGAACTCTATTTCATAAGTCGTGTTCAAAAGACGTTTAATCATCCACACAGATAAATTAGGAAGCCGATACATTTAAATATCGTGAACTCCACTCTTCTTAGAGATTACCAATACAATGGTCATTCCAGAACATAACTTTTGAAAATGGCAAGTCTTAAGAACACTTTCCTTGACACCCACCTAACATTGGGATGGTGTAAAGGGTCTAGGACTATGACAAACAAGAATTAGAATCAACTTAAATCGGATTATTGGTAAATAATTCAGAAAGTACACAATCTTCCACTCTTCTCGTAAAAGTTATGACGAATCAGAATGTGGGAAACAGAAAGTGTCCTGAAAGACACAGACACAAGAAAGTCAAGTGCATTTCAAGAAAAAAAACTTTAATACAGTTCAGAAAGCAATATCCTAGTCTACAGTACCGAAGGGGATTACATGTCCAGCAGATGAGGTGGTAGCCACAGTAAGCAGAGACGCTCCAAATGAAGTGGCAGGCACATCCAACACATAATCTGAAAAAAACGAATGTAAGAATATCAAGTAGCAGCCTTGTAAATGTTGAATCTGATCACTCATTTACACTTAGCTGGCAGCTGCAATCTCAATGGTAAACACTTCTGAAAAGAAAAGGGAAGTGAGTCCCCAGAACCAGTATACGCTGATGTCTTTGCTGACTGAATACAGCCTCTGATCATAGACACTGAGGTTTTCCCACCCATATAGCTCAGGGAAAAGGAAACAAAGAGCCTGACTGATATTGATGAGGAAGAGTCTGACTCTGGATAAAGATTACCTGGAAATAATCGAGGCTTTATTTTTTATTTAACTAACCTGTTGAAAGTAAAACATGGGAATGGTGGCAGAGTTTGATTGAAAATTAAGTTGAGCCCCTCTAAATTTTTGTTTTACCCACACCCCCACTAAGATAGAGAGATCAAATATGGGGGCATTTCCATTGCCTATGCGAGGTGGCAGAAAGGCAACCAGTGGAGGCTGGTATTTATGGAATTCCTCGCAAAACCAAAGGGGATGATGGACGGAGTGTTGAACATTGCAAGCACTCACCCCCAGTCAACTGATCTGGGTTTAATCCATCATCATTCTTTAGCTCACTCCGCCACCCCAGTTCAGACATGGCCATATGCAAATCAGTCTGACCCTGTGCCTCCATAGGTTTTGCCCCCAAACTCCTATGACTGATGCAGCTACACTCTGAAAATAGTCTACACTCTAAATGGCACACCATCTTCCTCTGCTTTGGTGTGAGAACAAATTCCCTGATGGACTGTCCACAATCAAAACCTTCCATCAGGGTGTAAATCTAGCTGAATGTATGCATTTCCCTACTGATCTTTGCATCATTAGTCCATTCCAGCAACACAAGCATGCAGTTATGTGGACAAATGGAAAGGGATTTGCTAAAACAGAGGGGCATATTATCAAGATCGGCGTTAAAATTATCGCCGGTTTAGCGGCAGAAAACTGCCACTAAAGCGGCGATAATGGGCTTGATAATATGCCCTGGAGAATTCCAATAGAAGCCCAGGATCACACCAGAACATGGACTTCTATTGGAATTCTCAAGGGCATATTATCAAGCCCATTATCGCCGCTTTAGCGGCAGTTTTCTGCCGCTAAACCGGCGATAATTTTTAACGCTGTTTTTGATAATATGCCCCAGAATCTCTTAGCAGGGTCCATAAGGTCAAACTGATTACCATCAAACATCCAAAGGAAGGAAAGGCTAACACTAGAAATATGAAGATGTGTGCATGATAAACCTTGAACTGAGCGCCATTCATTTCTCTGCTTCATCTTAAAGCACTCCTGTGTTACACATTGATTCCTAACTCTTGTATTTTAAAAGATGAATGTTAATGGATTTCTCAGAAGCATTTCTTCAGAGTTCATCAGACCAACATCAGTCCTATTCAATGCAAAGAAAACAATTGGTAAAGTGAGGATATCCTGAACACAGTAGTAGTGGTAGATGGGAATTTAGAAGATGGGAACCCAGAGATTTCTCACCTAGCTCCCTTGCTCTGATAACCAAATAACAGCAATAAACCTACAGTTAGGCCTGGGCAAAATTTTAAATACACCGGCATAATTTGCATAATTTCACGAATTTCTCTTTATGCTTGTTACACAAAATAACTGAAATTACACCATTACTTCACTTCGTGTTCTTATGCTCCATTCGCAGGAAAAGTTACTGCAAACCCACAATAAACACAAGAACAATAGAATGAGAGTGGTTGTTCACAGTGTTTTGTGGCAAAAATTGACAATAGGACAAATTTTGTGCTAATAAATAGTGTATAATGATTGATTTGCATTTCGCACAATTATGAGTAATTTTGTGATGAATTCATGTAATTACATAAAAAAACTATGCAAATGTTGCACCCCCTACCTACAATATCTAAAGTACCTTCTCACTTAAAATGCATTTAGGAGATAGTTTCCCAGAGTTACATCTTATTATTTGGATGAGTAACTGTAAGAACCCCATTCAGAGGGTCACAGGGGAAGCAGTAGGTACTTGGCCCAACAATGGGTGTTGGCACCTTTTACTCATGATGGCCTGGGGCCCAACTTTCTATGGGTCCTGAGCAACTGGGCCAACTACCCCTTCACCACTTGGTAGAGCAGTCCAGGGCTTCTTGAGGGGAGATAGATGCGGGGGGTAAACACAGGCTCACAACTTAAAATACATTCAATAGCAGCATTAAATGATTGTCCAGTTTAATAATAGCTTTTATGAAAAAAGGAGTATTTAAATACAAACACAAAGTAAAATACAGCATACATTAACAATACACATAGCCCCCTGATGTTTGGGCTTTTCTGTTCAATAGAGAGGTTCTTGAGTCCCTCTTACTTCTCACTAATGGTAGTAGTAATCCCCCATTCAGGTGACATAGGCGCCATTCAGGTTAAGCTCCACTAGTAGTCAAGTGTGAGGAGTCCCACTCCAACTCTTCCAAAGTCAAAGGTATTTCAGTGCCCGAAGTGGTATGCGGCAGAATAAGCTAACTCGGTGCCTTCCAGCCCTGCAATCAGTTTTATCTGCTCCTGCAGGGGTTGCCCTACTGAAGCCCCCTGAAAGTGTTTCACTCTCGGACATAGTGGAGGGCCACAGCGACTGCTGAGATGTTAAGTTCCGCTGACCCCCATGGCATACAGGGTCAACGGCCTTACTTCGCACACAGGCAATGGCCCGAACTGCACGGAAGTAATTTCCTCTTCAGGGTGGCCCCTTCTGGCATACGAGGTTGCCGACATGACTCCACATATGGGCTATTGTCCGATCTGCACAGCAGTCATGCAATTTTCATGTTGGACCCCACTGGCAGACAATGTCAAATACTTTACTGTACACACAGGCCAGAGCCCAATTTGTGCTACCACGGCTAACTTTAAGGCTGCCCCATCTGGCATTCGGGGTCGCTGACTTGAATCTCCACATGTGTAATGACCCGACTGATGCAGCAGCCATCTCATCACACCTCGCTACAATGATCCATTTGCCAGGATCACCAGGACCTCAATCCCTTCAAGCACTCTCCTCTTCCTCACAGGGCACACTGGTCTTGACAAGCAGGCAGGCACTGGTACTCCAAGGGCAGGTGGTCTTGAACTCCTTAGGGAAAGTCCACTCACCCAGCCAGAAGAATGGCAGACCTTAGATCCCAGTCCTGGTCACAGACAGAGGTCTTTCGGAGCCTCTCCTTTTAAATCAATCAAACATTTATAGAGCAAGGCAAATCATCCATGAGGGTCTCGATGCACTGGAGCTGTTTGCTGCTGTGTGGAGGTTTGATCATTCAAACATCCAGGTCTTTATGCTGGAGCGATGGTACGGTCCTTAGGTACATGGGTAGGTTGTTCCAAGCCTTGGCTTCCAGGTGCGAGAAGAAGCGTCCTCTGCTGTTGGCTTGAAGGATACAGGGGAGCGTCCAGGGAGAGAGAAGCTGATTGAAGGTGTGTGGTCGGTTGGTGGAGGTTCAGGTGTTTGTTGATGAATGCAGAGCCTTGTAGGCGTGGGTCAGCATCTTGAACTGGCATCTCTTCTGAATCGGGAGCCAGTGTAGTTTCTCGAGATGTGGTGTGGGTTCTTCTGGGGAGGTCGAGCATGAGTCCTACCACTGAGTTCTGTTTTGTTTGGAGTCTCTTCAGGAGGTGTTCAGTGATTCCTACGTTGAACATGTTTCCGTAGTCCAGTCTGCTGGTGATGAGGGTCTGCATGATGATGCTTCTGGTGTCTTCTGGGAGCCACCTGAAGATCTTGCGGAGGATCTGAAGGGTGTGGAAGTGGGTGGAAGAGACTGCATTGACTTGCTTCTCCATGGTTAGCTTGCTATCCAGGATGATGCCGAGGTTGCTGGCATGGTCTGTTGAGGCAGGGGATGCCGAGCTCCACGGGCCAACATGCGTCAGTCCATGGCGAGATGTTGTTCCCAAAGATGCAGACTTCCATTTTTTCGGTGTTGAGTTTGAGACGGTTGTCCTTCAACCAGTCCGAGACATTCATTGTGCATCTGTGGAAGTTAGCTTTAGTGGTGAAGGGATCTTTGGACAGTGAGAGGATGAGTTGTGTGTCATTGACGTAGGAGATGATGTTAAGTTGTGACCTGACGGTGGCGGCCATGGGGGTCATGTAATTGTTGAACACAGTCGGCTGAGGGACGATCCTTGGGGGACTCCGCAGATGATCTTCTTGGGCTCTTAGGTGAACGGTGGGTGGCCGATTCTTTAGGTTCTGCTGGTGAGGTACGAGGTGATCAATTTGAGGGTGTTTCCTTGAATCTTGATGTGGTGGAGTCTGTTGATCAGGATGTGGTGGAAGACAGTGTCAAATGTGGTAGACAAGTCAAGGAGGATGAGGGCTGCCATTTCCTCACTGTCCAGGAGGGCTCTGATGTCATCCATGGCTGTGATCAGAGCTGACTCAGTGCTGTGGATAGCTCAAAATCAGGATTGGGAGGGGTCCAGGAGGTTGTGGTCTTGTAGGTGTTGTGTGAATTGCTGGTTGATCGCTTTCTCAAGGATGTTTGCTGGATTGGGGAGCAGAGAGATGGGCCAGTAGTTATTCATTTCGACTGGGTCAGCAGATGGTTTTTACAAGTGGGGACTCACTTTAGCATGTCTCCAGTACTCAGAGAAGGAGGCTGCAGTGATGGAGGTGTTCAGGACCTTCCTGAGCTCTTCACCAATTGTCTTGCTTTGGAGGTTGAAGATGTGGTGGGGCATGGGTCCATGGGTGCTCTCGGGTGCACAGAGTTCATGATGGAGATAGTGTCTTTTTGTGAGGAGTTTTCCAGTGGGTAAGAAGGAGTACAGTGTTTGTGTTTGTGGGTGTGAGCTGGTTGATGCTGTCCGACGTGGAGAGTTGGTGTTCGAAGTTTTCATAGATGACTGAGATCTTGTCATTGCAGATTTATGCAAGGTTGTTGCGCGGTTCCTGGGAGGGAGTGATGTCATTCTAGGTGGCTGCAGGATTAGTGAACTACTTCAAGATGGTGAAGAGTTCTTTGCTGAGGTTTGTGCTGGCTTTAATGCGGTCTGCTATGGTATTCTTCTTGGTTTCTTTCAGGAGGTTGTAGTACTGTTTCAGAGCGGACCTGAAGGCGGTTTGGTCTTCTGTCATTTTTTCTGATGCGCCACTTCCATTCAAGTTGTTGACAGTTGCATTTAGTGGAGTGCAGTTCCTCAGTGAACCAGGTTGCTCTTTTGCTTTGTTCTTTGGTCCTGGCTGTCTTGGCGGGGGCGATGGACTCGGCATAGCCTGTAATGCACGGGGAGGAGCTCTTTCCTGCTTGTTTAGGGTTGTGTGTAGAGTCTGGGAGTTGGTAGCGGAGAGACTCGTTCCACTGGTCTTCTGATACCTTTTTCCAGTCTCTTCCTGTGGCTCTGAGGGACAAGGTGCTGGAGTAAGTGGTACCTGAGATGATGAAGTGCACGCTGCGGTTGTCTTAGCAGGTGAGTGGTGTGGTGTGGATGTCCCTCACTCTGTTGCTGGAGATGAAGCTGGGGTCGAGCATGTGTACTGTGATGTGGGTAGGGTTGGTGATGAGCTGCATGAGGATGATGTTGCTCATGCTTTCCAGGAGGTCGATGGAGTTGGCATCACTGGGGCCATCATGGTGGAAGTTGAGGTCCCCTAGGAAAATGTAGTGCTCTGAGTCGATTGAGAGTGGGGCGATGAGTTCTGGGATGAAGTTGCAGAAGCTGGGGAGTGGTCATGGTGGTCTGTAAGCAAGGGTACCTCTGATGGTGCTTTTTCCATCTGTGTGGAGTTGGAAGTTGAGGTGTTCCATTACTGGTGTTGGGTCATCTGGGGATGTCGTGCAGAGGATGGTGTCCCTGTAGATGGCGACTATACCGCTTCTGTGCTTGTTGGTTTGTCCTGTGTGTTATCTTGTAACCTTCAGGGAAGGCTGTGGTGATGTCTGATGTGGAGGAAGAGTTTAGCCAGGTTTCTGTGAGGAAGATGATGTCTGAGGTGAGGGAGGAGATCATGTCCCAGACCTCCATGGTGTGTTTCCTGAGTGAACGTATGTTGAGTAGGATGCACTGGAGTTGTGATGTAGTGGTCTCAGTTGATGTAGAGGGTGCAGCTGTGTTCGCAGTGTCACTGATGTTGTTGACTGATTCAGTGCTGAAGGTGAGGTGGCAGGAGAACGGTCCTCTGGTGGTGAGCTGGGATGTGCAACAGCTGTGGTTGTTGATGCATCCTGGGTCCAGGGCTTGGAGGTCAGCAGTGGTGTATCATCACGGGGTGGAAAGGCCAGGGGTCCTGGTGCTTGGCATAGTCCAGGCGCAGACAGGCTTGCATTTGGTGCTCCAGTGGTATGGCCGTGCTGCGGCCTCATATTAAGTAAGTCCTGGGAGGAGGGAAGGGTGCTGGGAGTCGGTAGGTGAGGCTAAGTGGGAGGCGGGAAGATGGGCGACATGCAGGAATGGCAAATGGAAAAAACAAGCGAAAAGCAGTGAAAAAAACAAGGCAGAAAGTAGGAGGAAGCACTTAGAAAAACAAGGAAAAACTGTGAAAAAACAAGGAAGAAAGCAGGAGGAAGCAGTAAAAAATAAGTCAGAAGCTGGAGGGATCACTTAGAAAAACAGGGGGAAAGGAAAGAGAGAGCACCAAAACGAGGCAAAAGCAGGAGAGAGTGAAGCAGCAGCAGCACGGGAGAGCTGGGCCTGGGTCCTCCTCAACATACAGTCTGACTTGCTGCTTGACAGTTAACAATTTTGGGAGCTTTGAGCTCTCCTTCTTATAGTCCATTTCCAGATGGATTAGGGTCTGCAAATTTGAAGTTTGTGTTGGGGGTCTGCTTCCTCTTGACATGCCCACCCCTCTGCCCTACCCTTCCTCCAGAAAGCTGTCTGTCATAACAGGAGTGACCCCAATATGATAGTCCCACGGCTCAAGTCATAGGTGTGACTTGAGGTTCACACCTGGATGTCAGCCACAGTGATATGTGCATCGAAAGGTTACTCCACGGCCTAAGCCCATCTCTTTCTGTTTCTCTTATCAATCAATCAATGCATTTGTAGAGCACGCTACTTACCCGTGAGGGTCTCAAGGCGCTGGGGGGGGGTGCTGCTACTGCTCAAACAGCCAGGTCTTGAGGAGTCTCCTGAAGGTCAGCAGGTCCTGGGTCTGCCGCAGGTGGATGGGGAGGGTGTTCCATGTCTTGGCGGCAAGGTGGGAGAATGATCTGCTGCCGGCGGTCGCTCGTCGGATGCGGGGGATGGTGGCTAGGGCGAGGTCAGCGGAGCGAAGCTGGCGGTTCGGGGTGTAGAAGGTGAGTCGCTCGTTGAGGTATGCTGGTCCGGTCTTGTGGAGTGCTTTGTGAGCATGGGTGAGGAGCTTGAAGGAAATCCTCTTGTTGACGGGGAGCCAGTGCAGGTCTCTCAGGTGGGGTGTGATGTGGCTGTGGCGGGGAATGTCGAGGATGAGGCGTGCAGAGGCGTTCTGTATGCGTTGTACACGTTTCTGGAGTTTGGCCGAGGTTTCCGCGTAGAGGGAGTTGCCGTAGTCCAGTCTGCTGCTGACGAGGGCCTGGGTGACCGTCCTTTTGGTTCCGCTGGGGATCCATCTGTAGATCTTGCAGAGCATGCAGAGGGTGTTGAAGCAGGAGGAGGAGAATGCGTTGACTTGCTGGGTCATTGACAGCGATGAGTCCAGGGTGAAACCCAGGTTGTGTGCGTGGTCGGTGGGCGTCGGTGCAGCTCCCAGCACGGCCGGCCACCAGGAGTCGTCCCAGGCGGAGGGGGTGGAGCCGAGGATGAGGACCTCCGTCTTGTCCGAGTTCAGTTTCAGGCGGCTGTTCTTCATCCATTCGGCGACGGCCTTCATTCCTTCGTGGAGGTTGGTTTTGGTGGTGGTGGGGGCTTTGCTGAGGAGAGGATCAGCTGTGTGTTGTCGGCGTATGAGATGATGTTGAGGTTGTGCGATCGGAGGATGTTGGCGAGCGGTCCCATGTAGACGTTGAAGAGTGTTGGGCTGAGGAACGATCCTTGGGGTATGCCGCAGATGATCTTGGTGTCTTTGGATCGGAATGGAGGGAGGCGGACACTCTGGGTTCTGCCGGTGAGGAAGGAGGTGGTCCAGTCCAAGGCTTTGTTGCGGATCCCTGCGTTGTGGAGGCGTGTGCGAAGGGTGTGGCGGCAGACGGTGTCGAAGGCAGCCGAAAGGTCCAGGAGGATGAGGGCCGCGGTTTCTCCGTTGTCCAGCAGGGTCCTGATGTCGTCGGTGGCGGCAATGAGGTCTGTTTCGGTGCTGTGGTTGCTGCGGAATCCGGATTGGGACGGGTCTAGGATGTTGTTCTCTTCGAGGAAGGAGGTCAGTTGCCTGTTGACAATCTTCTTGATGACTTTCACCGGGAACGGGAGTAGGGAGATGGGCCGGAAGTTCTTGAGGTCCTTCAGATCCGCCTTGGGTTTCTTGAGTAAGGAGTTGATCTCGGCGTGCTTCCAGCTCTCCGGGAAGGTGGCGGTCTCGAAGGAGTTGTTGATGATCTTGCGGAGATGGGGTGCGATGGTGGAGCTTGCTTTGTTGAAGATGTGGTGTGGGCAGGGGTCTGACGGTGAGCCAGAGTGGATGGTGTTCATGATTTTGATGGTGTCGTCGTCGTTGACGTGGGTCCAGGAGAGCAGGGGGTCGGTGTCGCTGGGGGGTGGTGAGTCTGAGGTGTCGGTGGCTGTCGGGGGGGCCTGGTTGTTGAAGCTGTCATGGATGTCTGCGATCTTGCAGTGGAAGAAGGTGGCTAGGGAGTCGCAGAGGTCTTGTAATGGCAGGATGTCGTTGGAGTTGGAGCTGGGGTTGGAGAGTTCCTTCACGATGTTGAAGAGCTCTTTGCTGTTGTGTGCGTTGTTGTTGATGCGTTCCTTGAAGGAGGTCCTTTTGGCGGTTCGGATGAGTTGGTGGTGTCTGTGAATGGTGCTCTTGTGGGCCTCATTGCTGTCCGGCGTCTGTTCAAGGTGCCACTTCTTCTCGAGCCTTCGGCAGGTCTGCTTGGCTACCTGGAGGTCGGCAGTGAACCAGATGGCTTTTCTGTCGGTGCGCCTGTTTGAGGGTTTCTTGATCGGGGCGAGAGTGTTGGCCCAGTCGTCGATCCAGTGCCTGAGGTTGCGGGCGGTGGTGTCGGTGTCGGCGGTGTCAGTTGGTGGGTTTCTGGCGAGGGTGGTGATAAGCTGGTCTTCGGTGATTTTGCTCCAGCTGCGGCGGGGGGCCCGTTGTGTGTGGTGGTGCGTGGTGGGTTTCTCGTAGGTGAAGTGGAGGCAGCGGTGGTCAGCCCAGTGGAGTTCGGTGGTGTGGCTAAAGGTGACGTGGTTGCTGGCGGAGAAGATGGGGTCGAGCGTGTGTCTGGCGGTGTGGGTGGGAGTCGTGACGAGCTGTCTGAGTCCGAGGTTGGTGAGGTTGTCGAGCAGGGTGGTGGAGTTGCTGTCGTTTGTGTTCTCGAGGTGGAAGTTAAGGGCTCCGAGGAGGATGTAGTCCGTGGATGCAAGGGCGTGCGTGCTGATGAAGTCGGGGATGGAGTCGCTGAACTGTGGCCGGGGTCCGGGGGGTCTGTAGATGAGGGTTCCTCTGAGGGTGGTGTTGGGGTTGATGTGGATCTGGAAGTGCAGGTGTTCGGCGGCGCTGAGGGTGTCGTCGGTGCTGGTCGAGAGGGTGTTTCTGTGGACGATGGCGATTCCTCCTCCTGCTCCGTTGGTGCGGTCTCTGCGGGTGATCTTGTAGCCGTACGGGATGGCTATGGCGATGTCAGGTGCCGAGGTTTCTGTCAGGAAGGCGACGTCCGGGGAGGAGGAGTCGAGTAGGTCCCAGAGTTCGATGGCGTGCTTGCGGGCGGAGCGGGTGTTGAGTAGTAAGCATCTGAGGTAGTTGCGTCCTACCCCGGTGGGTGAGGTGGCGGCTTGGAGGCTGGTGAAGCTGCAGCTCTGGCAGGAGAAGGGTCCTTGGGTGCGCTTCGGGGTGGCCCAGAAGCAGGTGTAGGATCGGCCGGCGTTGAGTGCGTGGAGGGTGCTGGCGTCGTAGTGGCGACTGGTGTCGTGGCGTGCATGGGGGCCAGGGGGTCTGGCGCTGGGCGCGGTCCAGGCGCGGACGGGCGCAGACGGGCTTGCCTTTGGTGCTCCATCTCTTTCCTGAGATGTGTCCAGGCCCCTTTCCAGTGACCTCTCCCTGAATCACAGAACACCTTTGATGTGGACTGAAGAGCCTGTCTCCCTTATTCCAGTGGGGGTCTCACCAATCTCTCAGGAATGCAGCAATCCACAAATCTGTTTGGGGGGAATCCTCTACCTCCTTGTGCTCCTCCAGTCAGCCCTGGGTCTCTTAAAATGGAGCCTAGAGTATTCCATGTACCATTCACAGGCACACATATTACAGAGCACATGAAATCAACAATACATGCGCTGCTCAGCGCTCCAGACTAACTTGATGTAGACCAGACACAGCAGCAGAACTTTACATGAGTGAGCCTGTAGGTCGAACTCCAGTGGCACAGATAAAAAGTCCTGTTCACTCTTTCTGATCACTGCAAGGTATGTTGCGACTGCTGCACTCATATTACTTAACTCCTGGTAAAGACAGTAGCCTTTCACCACTATGAACTTAGCGGTTAGCGTGAAAGGGGCGTGCAGTGGGTGTTGGGGTGGGCGTTCCACTGCAACACCCATTGTATTTGACGCTGCCCCCTATGTACAAGGGTGGCATACATAGGAGGTGTCCCTTCCTGTACATAAACAAACTTTTAAAAAAATGCCATTTTGTCACTTTCATGTGTGCTGCATGAAGCAGCACACATGAAAGTGACAGAATTGCATTTTAGGATTGTTTATGTGCAGGAAGGGACACCTTCCTAGACATGAACAATCCTCCCCTGCACGCAGACACCCTTGCAGAGTGCAAGGGGTGGCTGCATTGGCGCTAAGTTGCTAAACTTAGCGCCATCGCAGGGGAAAATGCATGGCTGCACCACATTCTTGTAAATATGGTGCAGCTCATGCGTTTCAGAAGTGGCAGAGCGTGTCGTTAAGCCAAGGAGGCAAACGACACGCTCAGCCACTTCCTTGTACATATCCCCCTCAGTGCTGTATTACAGAGCAAAGGTGACACAGTACGGCCTTCCATACGATCTGTACTTGAAGTGAATTTCAAGACATGGACACTGCCGGACACGGACATCGTCTAAGATAAAACTGCATAAAAGTGTAATTTTGTAGGAATGTGAACTTTTGCACATAACAGTACTATGCAGTTGAGTTGAGAGGAGGGGTTTGCACCCCAGGCTTCTCTCACAGAGACCTGTACTCGGTTGATGCCCCATCTGGTCTGCTACTCTGCAGTTGCCAGTGTGAAACTGCCAGTCATTGGTCAGGCCTGCGTCCAGCCACGCTGTGGTCCGTTCTTGAGTCCCTTTGTCTCTTCGGTTCAGATTTGCACATAAATCATTAATGTTAGGATGAACAGGCTGAGTGCTCCTTGTGCTAGGGTGTACAGCCCCCTAACCTGGTTCAAACAGGCACCAGGCTCAGCATTACCAGGGCCGGCCCTATATCGGATTGACTGGGACAGTGCCCTGGGTGGAAAGAAAGTTGGTTGTTTGTTGTCGGGGTGTGGGGTCGTTGCAGTGTGCTGGCAGGAGGTGTGTGAGGAAGATGGGAGGAGGGCAGGGGCTTGATGGGGTGCTAGCAATTACTCTGAGGTACATTAAGGGCTGATTACAAAGACTTTAACGAGATGGGCGAGCTGCTGTTTGCATGACAAGTTAGGCAGCTCCCTGCTGTGCCCCTCGTAATATTGGCGCCACAGGCCTGGGCCCAGCTCGCACGTGCTCAATGCCAGCCCTGCCTTCATGTGGAATCCATATTTCCAGGTAACTGCTTTTCTTCAACCACGCCTCCTTCATTGAAATAAGGGCAATGCTGCGCACTTTCACACACGTCCGTCCGTCTTAGCAAAGGCCGCCACCGAAGGGGGCCTAGAGGGCCGGCGCCATAACCGACACCAAGCCCCGGTCGAAACCAGTTTTTCGCGCCAAGGAGCAGGGAAGCTCCCGCGCATCCCCCCCCCCCCGCTGCGACCGCCAGAGAGGCGCCGGCCCCCCCGGCCAATGGGGGCCCGGGCGCGATACGAACCCCCCAATGGGGGAGAGGCCATGCAGAAGGCGGCACAGAACGGGGGGGGGATATAAGCGCCGCTCCCCCAGGTAAGCTCCTATCTTTTGGGAGCGGGGGAGCAGCGCCGGCAAGAATCTTTTTGCAACCACCAGTACCGGAGTCGAGGCGAAGCCCTGGGAGAGCCATCGGGAGCAACCGCCGCCGCCGCCGAAGGCAAGGAAGGAAGGCGACGGAGAGCATCCAACAATTCCGGTGCTTGGAGCAAAGCGGGGCCGGCCAGGAGAAGCACATCCGAACTCGCTGGTAATCAGCGGGGATCGGAGCCGCCGAGAGAACCCGGCGGCCTGGTATCAGGGGCATCGGAACCATCCCGAGTTCACGCGGTCCCAAAGCCGGACTCTGCCCCTGAAAACGGGGGGGGGGGGGGCACGGACCCGCAAAACGAATTTTAAGGTCTCCCCGCGGACCGGAGCAAAGACTGACCTACCCGGTATCCAGAGAAGGACGGCAGCCCGGTCAGCCCCTCCGCATCAACGTCGGGTTGCGGCACAAGGAGCAGCGGGACAAGGAGCGGCATCAGCGAGGGCCGCTGGAGCAGTGGGGCTTCACTTTCGGGCCTGTGCAAAAGCCTGGTGGCAGGGAGAGACACGGCGCGAGGCCCCGCACCCCGCCTGGAAAGGAGCTGCTTGCAGTCACGCCGCTCCCGGGCTTTCCGCTGACTTACTACTAAGCCAGGAGCGCGCGCCAACGCGAGGGCAGAGCCGGCGCCGGAGCGAGCCTTAAAGGGGCAGGCACATCGGTTTCAGTGCTCAAAAAAAAAAAAAAAAAAACGACAGAAAGGCGGCACAGCGAAGGGCAGGGTCGTGATATATAGACCTGCACCCCGCATTAAAAGGTCACACACGGAGCCACAACAAAGTTTGGTGCATACATTGGCGGCAGCACCCCGCATTACAGCACAGGAGGAAGACTCGGCAGGAGGAACGCAGTTGGGGCAACTGCGGCTGGGGGCAGATGGCAAAGAAGGGGAACAAGAGGCAGCAGAAGGAGCTCGATGACCTGCTGCGCCGGATCCGGGCGGCATCGGAAGTCCACGGGAACGACTGGCTGCAGCCCCATCTGCAGGAGGATGCAGGAGAAGGGCCAAGTCACCGGCAGCAGAGCGTGCCCAACGCACCGGCAGCCAAGCGGCAGAGGAGGGCTCCGGCCAAACTGGCGGATGCGGCGGCCCCCAAACAGGCCCCCAAGAGGAAGACCCAGCCACCTGTAGCCAGCACGGCGGCGGCGGGACCGAATGGGGGGACAACGGATACAGCGACAAACGGTGAGCATATCAGTGCAATTGTGCAGGAATGCATAAAAACTATGGCACCACTCATTATGGAAAGGTTAGCCAGGCAGGCTGGAGCACCAGGGGCACCGGCAGGGGAGGGGCAGGGAGACACGGGAGGGCCGGGAGAGGTAGACACCCAGGCAGAGGAAGTGGCATCGGGGTTACCATGGCACATGATAGACCCTGGCCACGTACGCCGACAACGCTTAGGGCACCAAGTCACCTTAGGGGGTGGGGGCGAAGCAGGATCACCCACATTGGCTTGGGGATGCGCACCCCCGTCACCCACCCCGCCCCCCGCAACAGCGACTGACGCATATTCACGCCCCTCACCGGGCCCCGCGTCCTTAACCACCAGGGCCACAGGGCTAGCTAGCCTCATACCGCTGGCGGTCAAGGAAAGAATTTGGAGGAAAGAATTCATTGACATTTTCTCATTATTAGAGATACAGCTAGAGGGGCTTGACTTGACCACTTGCGATAAGAGGGATGAGGACAAAAGGGAAAGGAGAAAAGAGCGCAAGGAGAGAAATTTCGATAATTGGCTAGACGCGTTCCGGATAATGGCCTGCATTATAGTGGAAAAATTCCGCGCTGCGCAGCTGACCTATGGCTGTACGAGTCCAACATCCACAATGCGCAGAGACAGTTCCCAGGCGAAGCATGGCTGGAATATGATAAGGGGTTCAGGCTAAAGATGCAAACACACCCAGAAATGGAGTGGAACGAGGAGGACGTATCTGGTTTCATTCACAAAATGATGGTGGCGAGGGAGGCCAAGTCATGGGGGGTAGACACGAGCAGTCCTTTCGAGGGTTCGCCCACAAGGGGAAGGGGAGGCCATTTAATAAGCCCAAGCAAGTTAGCTCGTGGAGAGCGCCTCACAACAGCGGGACACCAGCTATCTGTTGGAAGTACCTACGGGGCAGCGTGCAAGTTCCAGCATGCCTGCTCCTCTTGCGGGGGGGTCACCCGGCAGCAGGGTGCAAGCGCAAAAAAGACCACAAGGGAGACAGGAAAGAGAAAAAGAAGCAATGATCTGGGGGAAGGGGGCGCAGGGGGAACAACGGGTTTACGTACCTACAGGCTGGCACGGTCCCCCATTAACACGCACCTGTTGCGCAAGCTAGCCAACAGCTACCATAACAAGACTGACGCCGACACCCTAGTCCACGGCTTTGAAGAAGGTTTCCCCATCCCGTTTACAGGCCACCGCCCACCAGGCAGTGTCAGAAACCTGAAATCAGCAATGCAACACCCGGGGGTAGTAGCGGAAAAAATAGAGAAAGAGAGGGCCCTGGGGAGGATAGAGGGCCCCCTGCCCGATCACATGATCAAGGAACTGGTGATCTCCCCTTTAGGGGTAGTCCCCAAGAAGGAACAAGGGCAGTACCGATTAATCCATCACCTGTCATTCCCTGACGGCGCTTCCGTCAACGATGGGATTAGCACGGAGATATGTTCAGTGACCTACTCCACGATAGACGATGCCATCGACCTAGTTAGGGCGACGGGCCCAGGGGCCCTTATGGCGAAAGCAGACATCGAGTCCGCCTTCCGCTTACTCCCAGTCCACCCCTCCAGTTTTCATCTACTAGGTTTCCAATGGGAGGGCGAACTATACTTTGACAAAGCGATGCCCATGGGGTGCTCGGTGTCGTGTGCCTATTTTGAATTATTTAGCACCTTTATGGAATGGGCGCTGCACGTAAGACACCCGTCAGGCGGTAAGCTCCACTACCTGGACGATTTCCTATTCACGGGTCCCGGGGAATCCGACGAGTGCGGAGACACCTTGTCAGCATTTATGAAGTTGGCTGGGGAACTAGGGGTCCCACTCTCAGCAGAAAAAACAGTAGGCCCGGCGACAAAAATCACATTTTTGGGAATAGAGCTAGATTCCGTCGCCGGGACGTCCAGGCTCCCACCAGAAAAGGTAGAAGATTTCAGGGGGAAATCAGGAGCCTCCGCGGCCGGGAGAAAGCAACGCTGAGGGACCTCCAGAGACTCATAGGCAAGCTAAACTTTGCGGCTAGGGTAATCCCAGCCGGCAGGGCATTCGCCAGGCGTTTGACCCAATTGACATGTGGGCTCACCCATAGACACCACCATGTCAGGCTAGGAGCAGAAGTCAAGAAAGACCTAGCAATGTGGGACACGTTCCTGGCAGACTTTAACGGTGTACTCATCTGGAGGGAAGGCTGGGTGACCAGCAAACAAATCGCGCTATACACAGACGCGTCCAGGTAGCACAGGCTTTGGGGCAATCCTGGGTAAGAAGTGGTGCGCAGGGCAATGGCCTGGCAGCTGGCACAAGACAGGCAGGACCAATAATATCACCTTTCTGGAGCTATTCCCCATCATAGTAGCACTCACAGTCTGGAAGCGCGAGTTGCAGAGCATGAAGCTGACACTATGGTCCGACAACAAGGGGGTAGTGCAAGCAGTTAATAAGGGGACAGCCAGGTGCCCAGACACACTTCGACTAATGCGCAGATTGGTTAAGTTACAGCTGGAAGGCAACATAGACCTGCGGGCGCGCCACGTACCAGGGGTGGACAACGAAGTGGCAGACGCCCTGTCCCGGGCACGGATGGAGAAGTTCAGGGAGTTGGCGCCCGGCGCAGAGCAGGAAATGACCCCTTTCCCGGGCCAGCTGTGGGACCTGGCGGGATAGACTTGTCAGTGCTGGTCAGCCAAGCCCTCACCCCGGAAGCCGCCAGGAGATACAAAACATATATCAGTACGGTAATGCGGGTGGGGGGGATCCAGTCACTGGGCAATAGGAGAGCCACCTGCAGGGCGGCAGAGCAGTTCATACAGTGGGCATTTGACGCCCAGAAGTCCAGATCATGGACACAAGCCCACCTGTCCGCCCTAGCATATTACGCCAAGCTAGAGACCGGGGAGGATCCCGTGGCCACACACTACACCAAGGCAGCAATGAAGGGGTGGAGACGCGCGGAGGGCGCAAGAAGGGACTCCAGACGCCCAATAGACTATACAAAGCTGAGGGCCCTGTTGGGTGCACTACAGGGCACAGCAAAGGACAATTTTGAGCACCTACTACTCAGGGCAGCTTTTTCCACCGCATTCTTTGGGGCGTTCCGCATTAGCGAACTAGTAGCGCCCGCAAGGACAGGCCCAGCGGACTCCTGCCTACAGGCGGGCGATGTCACACCGAGGGCAGGGGAGATAGAGCTACTACTAAGGCGTTCAAAGACAGACCAAACCGGGAAAGGGGCGGTGGTGAGGTTACGGTGCATTGAGGACAAGATCTGCTGCGCGGTGTGCTGTTTGCTCGCCTTCATGACAATACGGCCAGCCGGCGAGGGCCCCCTATTCAAGCACAGGGACGGGACACACCTTAGCAGATTCCAGTTCACCTCGATCATGCGCCTCACGCTCAGCGAAGCGGGGCTGCCACCGTCAGTTTTCGGGTCCCACTCATTCAGGATTGGGGCCGCCACGACAGCCGCACAGCATGGGATGTCTGAGGCTGGGATAAAGGCCGTGGGGAGATGGCGGTCTAAGGCATATCGGACATACGTAAGGCCCCAACTGGTATAAAAAAAAAAAAAAAGGAGAGACAAACCGCTGCGCCGGCCCAGCCAAACAAATAAGTGACATGTTCTCATTCCCCCGGCAGGACGGAGACCGCACTTGGTATGGGTGGTGGGTCACTCCTTCATAACCCGGATGCAATCCAGGTGGCGCCAAACGGGGTACAAGCAGGAAGGACGGCCAGCGGACACCTGCATAAGGTGGTTTGGCCAGCTGGGAATGAGATGGGAGCAGCTGCCGGCGAAACTGGCTGATCTACAAGCAGAGGCGGTTTGGTATCCGGACATTCTGGTCATACACCTAGGGGGGGAACGATTTGGCCAGACAAGGGAGGCGCAATCTGCTTCAAGCCATACAGAAAGATTTGAGTGAGGCAGGCAAGGCGTTTGGGGGCACCACCATCATTTGGTCAGAACTGATAAGCAGGAACGAATGGCGAGGGGCCCAATCACAGAGCGCTGTTGAGAACTCACGAAAAAAGCTGAACCTCACCGTGAGCAAGTTCTGCAGAACCAATGGGTTTGAAGCGGTTAGGCACGGGCTCATCCACACGGGCCGCCCGGAGTTCTATGCGAAGGATGGGGTACACCTGTCGGAGGAAGGCATGGGGGTCTTCTGGAGGAATCTTTGGGGCGCAATGGTGTTAGCAGGATGCAGATGAAAGAGCCAAAAAAGGGGGAAAGGGGGGAGCCGCAGGAAGACGGAGGCCTCCCTGGCGGCGTGGCGAGAAACTACGGGGATAATGGTTGGAACGGAGGCACACCGGAGTGCGGTGCGCCGGAATAGGACCACTCACCTTGGGATGCCTTACGGCTGGGTGAGTTGGCCTAAGGGGCGATGTGTAGGACCACTCACTCTGGGATGCCTTACGGCTGGGTGAGTTGGCCTACCACAAGGGGGTAGCTAACGGAGACGGCGCTCGCTGCCCAGCCCCCGCCGGATGGCAGGGCACAACAAGAATCGGCAAGGTAGCGAGTTGTGGCCTAACTCCGGGGGACGGAAGCTACACCCCCTGCAAGGGCAACTCCAACCGAACTAAGCAACGACCCAGTAGGGCCAAGAGACAATGTAAGCCTGCAAATGACCTGTACAACGAACTGTCAGTCTAATCTGCTATTGTGCAATGTACATATGATTTACGCAAACGCAATGTATAACGAGATGCAAACAAGGCACGACACAAAAAGATGACAGCTCGCCAATAATGAGTTATGGCAGGATGCACAACAATAGGCAATATGTATATACGTGTATTCCTAATAAAACTGCGGCCAACAAAGGACCACCAAAAGAGAAAGTGTACGTTGGCTTATTTATGACAAGGAATACAGGGAAGGAAAGTTGGGAGTGGGCAAAGTGCGGGGGTTATAGCAAAGGCCGCCACCGAAGGGGGCCTAGAGGGCCGGCGCCATAACCGACACCAAGCCCCGGTCGAAACCAGTTTTTCGCGCCAAGGAGCAGGGAAGCTCCCGCGCATCCCCCCCCCGCTGCGACCGCCAGAGAGGCGCCGGCCCCCTTGGCCAATGGGGGCCCAGGCGCGATATGAACCCCCCAATGGGGGAGAGGCCATGCAGAAGGCGGCACAGAACGGGGGGGGGGATATAAGCGCCACTCCCCCAGGTAAGCTCCTATCTTTTGGGAGCGGGGGAGCAGCGCCGGCAAGAATCTTTTCCCACCCACCTACACCTAAGGAACGGCTACGTCGCAGTAGGGAGGAACAGGCAAGACGCTGGCGAGAGAGAAACTACGGGGATAATGGTTGGTACGGAGGCACACCGGAGTGCGGTGCGCCGGAATAGGACCACTCACCTTGGGATGCCTTACGGCTGGGTGAGTTGGCCTAAGGGGCGATGTGTAGGACCACTCACTCTGGGATGCCTTACGGCTGGGTGAGTTGGCCTACCACAAGGGGGTAGCTAACGGAGACGGCGCTCGCTGCCCAGCCCCCGCCGGATGGCAGGGCACAACAAGAATCGGCAAGGTAGCGAGTTGTGGCCTAACTCCGGGGACGGAAGCTACACCCCCTGCAAGGGCAACTCCAACCGAACTAAGCAACGACCCAGTAGGGCCAAGAGACAATGTAAGCCTGCAAATGACCTGTACAACGAACTGTCAGTCTAATCTGCTATTGTGCAATGTACATATGATTTACGCAAACGCAATGTATAACGAGATGCAAACAAGGCACGACACAAAAAGATGACAGCTCGCCAATAATGAGTTATGGCAGGATGCACAACAATAGGCAATATGTATATACGTGTATTCCTAATAAAACTGCGGCCAACAAAGGACCACCAAAAGAGAAAGTGTACGTTGGCTTATTTATGACAAGGAATACAGGGAAGGAAAGTTGGGAGTGGGCAAAGTGCGGGGGTTATTGAAATGTATGCTGTACAAATTGCTTGGGGGTCCCCTGCTTCCAATCGTGATTCAGTGGGGGTACTCAGAAGTCAAAAGGTTGGGCACCACTGCTCCACCCACATCTTCCTTTATAAACCTCCCTACATCTTTCTTTTGGGCTACCTCACCTTTCGTTCATTAACTTATATGTTTCTCTACATCACTTACTTCTTACACCTCATCTCGATCTTCTTTCTCCCCCTACTTCCCCTCCCTTCCTATTCCTACCTGTCCTTCTCCTGTCGTCGGCACCCTCGCATTTCTCTCAGTATAGTCTGATGTCACTGGCTATCAAGAGAAGTGTACACGTACAACACACACACATGTGTACACACAAAGAGAGAAGAGCAAGAGCATGCTGGGGGAAATTGATAAGAAGAAACATCACAGGTCAGCCAGCGAACAGATAATTAAACTACAAGCTATCATATTGCATCTACGGGTGAGCGAAATTAAAGTAATTTGCTTTTACATGATTACATGACATTTTGGCAAAATTAAATGAAATGACACGTAATTAAGAAAAGTGCAAATTCGTCATTTTGTGCATTTTAGCATAAAAAACGTCCTTGCATTAATATGTTGGCACGAGGACGCATTTCAAAAAATAATTGTGTATAACAACCACTTATGTTCTGTTGTTCCCATATGTTCCCTGTACATTTTTTACCATGAGTGGCGCTATTCTCAGTAAATTTTTATAGCGGATGGTGCTTAGGGGCATATTATCAACGGCCAGCGATAATTATCGCTGGCCGTGCTTAGCGATAATTTTGTTATCGCAGGCTATCTCTGGAATTTATCGCCCTGGTAGCGCGTTATGAACAACACTTTTCTCCAGGGCGATAAAAATTCCAGAGATAGCGAGGTTATCGCCGTTTTGCAGGGAACATCGCTGGTTTTCCAGCGATGTTCCCTGCAAACGGCGATAACTTCTGCTGATACGACCCACAGGGTCGTATCACCATAATCAACCCCAATGTTAGGGATAGGTAAGTCTGCATTTTAGCAGACGTTAGTTTTGGAGAAAACAGCGGTTTTCTCCAAAAACTAACGTGTGCTAAAATGTTGGAGCATCCTTGTAAATATCGCGATGTGAACATCAGCGATATTTGCAAGGTAGTCCAGCCGGGGTACGCCCACTTTGCATCTCATTAGAGATGCAAAGGGAGGCGTTGGGAAAAAGGGTGCTAACATGCAATTATGCATGTTAGCACCCTCTTGTAAATAGGGCGATAGTTTTATCTCCGCTTTTTGGCTTTTAAGCCAAAAAGCGGAGATAAAGCCCTTGTAAATATGCCCCTTAGTTCTGCAAAGTGGAGTAATTTCGGGAATTTTACGTAATATCCAGCCTA
This sequence comes from Calotriton arnoldi, assembly GCA_963921515.1. Lineage (NCBI taxonomy): Eukaryota > Metazoa > Chordata > Amphibia > Caudata > Salamandridae > Calotriton > Calotriton arnoldi. The sequence continues at coordinate 2,041,902 of CAWUFW010002675.1, read as the reverse complement.
TTGCAAGTTGATGTCCATTGGGTGGAACTGAAAAACTAAATTCTAGGATGAACGGAGAAAATGCAAGTGCCCCATGTGAGAAGTTGGCCTGGCATATGCTGTCCACTAATTATAGTGGGCACCTTGCACCAGTCCAAACAACCCCTTATTGGAGATAGGTTAAAGACAACCTTATTGAAAGCTATCCTAGTGGTAGCTATGGAGAGCAGCCTTCAGGCTAAGTCTTGAAGGAATGTAAAGCAGCTTGTTTTACCAGTCTATAATCTCTTGAGTGATCAAATGAAAGAGCACCACACCAGGTATATATTCAAAATATATGTATTTATTGCTAAACACACCCTCTAGTCTCTTTATGAGGCTAGAGTTCGAAGTACACAAGTTATAAGTTATTTAAACACAGTAGTAGCACAAATACACGTTTGGGCCCTAGGGGCGTACTCAAACCATATACCAATAAAGTGGTATAAGAACCCCGACTGAACTAGACACTAGGCCTAGAGCCTCTAGAAGTGCTTGGACCACAAGGAACCACCCAAGGTAGTGACACAGGGGACCCACGGGGGACGCGTGCAGTGTAAATACACAACCGCGATACGCCGTTAACTTCTATGGAGAAAGTCGCGATCAGGAAATTAAAGAAAAGGGACACTTAAAGGAGGACTTGGAGCAAACGCTTTGAGAACTAGGTTGTTCTAGAGTCTCTACCCACGGGAGCACCGGAGTACTCGTGTTACCTCACCCAGGGAAGCCGGGTGCATAGGTGCCTTTCGGGGTCGGGTTTCGTCGTCGATTTGAATGGCAATCTGCTGCAAAGTGCTGCTGGCGACCAAGTGGAAAGTGTCCGGGTGGATCCAAGAGTGGATCGGAGATCTGAAGAACCTGAAAGCAGAGGGGACAGAGTCTGGGTCACGAGCCAGTGACCAGGAAGGCGATGGACAGATGCCCACCGATGTCGAGTGCTTCAGGTGCATTGACGGTCGTCTTGACTCTTCAGCCACGAGGTCCAGGAGGTGTTGTCGGCGACCAGGAGCAGGATTCGGGCTGGTACACAATGTCTGTCGAGTGCTGAGGTGTCGGCGACCGGATTGGACCCAACAAGCCTTGGCAACGGCAAGTCTCAATGAAGATGAAGATCGTCGATGGTGCAGACCAGCAAGGTCTGAGGAACTCACCCAGCAAGGGTAAGTGAGGGCAGGCCTGGAGCAACTAGAATGCCCAAGAAGAAAAATATTGGCCTTCGTGAAGGGCTACTAGCCAACGGGCTAGTGACCGCAAAAGAGCCTCAAGACGTCGCACGTGGATCTGGCTCACAGGACACTCGTGGAGTGGAGGCCAGTGATCTTCGATGCAAGTGGTGGTGGAGGCTAGGGCTACTCGGAGCCCAAAGCATGACTTCGTGGGAGACCCAGAAGAGGATGCACTAGCAAATGCGTGCGGTGTCCAGGGGTCACGGTTCCAAGTTACCCACAACAGCTACGGGCCTCAGCTTTGCTGGGGACTCAGGGCAGCCTCGGGGAAGTCTGGAAATCCACCTCTGGTGATGCAAAGACTTCGGCGTCCGACGGGAGCTTAGGCGATGCAGACCGGACAATTGCTTCTTTGGTGCCTGCCAAGCAGGGGAGTCACTCCTTGACCCCAAGGGAGATTCTTCTGTCCTCTAGTCTTTAGTAGAGCGTCGAAGGTCCAGGATTCTGTTTCAGAGTTTCGTCCAGGGATAATCTAAAGTCCTAAGGACTGGGTTCCTATACTTATATCAAGTTTAGGGGTTGGACTACTCTGTGGCCCCACCTATGGGTGGGTCAGGGCAGAGGGGTGGCTACACCCCTTTCCCTTTGTCCGTTTGCGCCAAAGCAGGGGCTGCAAGCCCCTGATCCGATTTGAACTGGGGTATGCACAGGGACACCAAATGTGCCCCCAGTGCAGGACTTCAAAGCACCCGAAAGTGCTCCCGCCCAGCCCCAATACACATTATTCCTGTCTGGGGAGGTGGTCACACCTCCCTGGGACAGGAAACCTATTGTCCAGGCCTCCCCTGCTGGAGTTTCGTCCAGCAGCAGGAGGCCAGACTCGTGTCTGTGGCAGCAGCATCCATTTTGTGATGCCAGGGCTTTAGAAAGAAGTTACCGGGCTAGCCAGAGTTAACACGTCTTTCCCTCTAGAAGGGTGGAATGCTACCCCCGCCGCCAGAATTGGCAGGGGGTAGTATTCCAAGATGTTTGACACCAAACACGACATGTTTAGGTGCAGCCATTCCAAAGTTAGCATTTAACGCGAGGTTATAATGCGCTTAAGAGTATATGGTCAGGCTGCACTACAAACAGCATCAGAGAAGGGTCTCCGAATGCTGCAGAGGGGCCCTGCTCATGCAGGGGCACCCTCTCACATAGGAACCACGCACTCTGCCTTCAGGATTGATAAGGCCTGCCTTAGGAGTGACTTATAGGTTTATATGTGTGTATGTATTCAGTGATATAGGTAACCTATATCACAGTAAGGGGTGCATGCACCACCTTACCCAGGCTGCAGTAGCAGACCTGTGGTGCCAGTTTGGATGGCCTTCCAGGGGTGGCATAATACATGCTGCAGCCCCTGGTAGGCCTCTGAGGTACCTATGCCCTTGGTACATAGTATACCATATACTAGGGACTTATAAGGGCACTCCAGATTCCAATCAGTGATGTGCCTAAGGCACATGGAAACCATTTTAGAGAGGAAGCAGCTAGGCTGGGGTTCTGATTAGCAGGGCCCCAGCCAGACTAATGTCGAAAAACAGTGAAGCATCAGCAAAAAGTGGGGGTACCCATGTGAAGCAGATCCTACTCTCCTACACCCCATATGCAGCCTTGAACAGGGCCGGCCTTAGGGCAGTGCGACTGGTGCTGCCGCACTGGGCCCTGACCTGGGGAGGGGGTGCTGACCTCAGGGGAGGCAGTGTTTAGCAATAACTTGTGATTTAAAAACACCTGCTACAAAGTCACTTGTGCGTCCAGTTTTCAGGCAGCATTAAAAACGTCAAGATAACTCTAGTGATCAATGTTCCTGCTAGAGAGAGAGAGAGAGATCAGAGTTTTGTCTAAAGGCACCTTTCACTTGGCATAAAGTAGCGCAGAGGGTTAATATGTCTGCTGCAAAGAACTCTTACCATGCATATCACAGATCTGTATTTTATGTGGATAGCTGAGTGGATTACTGCCTTTGCCACAGAGATCTTTTTGTCACTGCAGTTCATAAGATACAACCCTAATATAGAACAGTGACTGTTACGAACTGTAATCAAAGAGCTGCATGCAAACTGCATAAAATAGGTTAGGACATTATGTTTTTCCCCCAGTCTTTCATTATCTAATCCTAATATTGCTGAAAAGGGATTGTTTGGGTAGATATACATTCTTATTAGTAAAGGCAGTCCTTACCAGTGCTTAAAAACAAATTAAATGTATGTGAGAGAGTGTCTATGGAGAGATGAGGGGCACTTTTGCCCGGTGGTCATGAGAGAATCCGAGGAAGAGGTCATTAGGGAGGCGCCAAATGTTTGTCGCACCGGGCGCCAACATCGCTAAAGCCCGCCCTGGCCTTGAAGGACCTTGGATAACCTGTTCCACAGTGCGTCAAAAGGGACAGAGACACATTCAAGAATCCCCTTACAGTTTTACATTTGTCTGTTTATTTTTATGATGTAGTTCACTAATGGAATACAATCGATTATAATGGCATATATTTTTAACAGACAAACACACTGACTTGTGCATTTATCTTGCTCAAATAGAGTGATGTTTCCTTTTTTGAATTTTTCACTATACAATTTTGATAAAATTGTAAGCTGTGTATACACAATAATGAATTGCCACGTATTACTTTCCTTATAAGGCTGGACAAAAAATTGCCAGGTGACTAATGTCGCAGAAAACATGGGTGTCATGGATGTGCACCCTTATTTGCAATAGGAACACTGTTACATTCCAAATTGGATTTTTGAGCTCTATTCTCTTAGTTCAAAGCTCTATCAAAATATCATTTCAATTCTGACACTAATTTCTACAACCACAGGTATTAACATTTAACTTGTGTAGATCTCTTTAGGCATAACATTGTATATGCACCTATATTTCCAGAATTATATATGGTAAAAGTATTCGAAGCACAAAAGGCCACTAAATATTCGCAAGGCGTTTGATGAACAGAAGAATGGAAGATATCAGGAGCTTACGCTCTATTTCCTGCATGTGAGTACTGATGAGATTTTGTGTTACAAAATAATACTAGACAAGTGACTGCATGCTTTGATTTCACTAGTGTTAGATATTTAACTCTACTTTTAGCACGACAGGAAAAATATTAACATTTTTCTTTTTGGAAATGGGGAAGACATTCGGTGGCATGTGAGGATAAAACTGTATTAGCAAATGGTATATTTCACACATCTGATGAATCCTATTGGACTAAGAATTTGGAATTTACATAGGAACGAGCATCAACAGTATTTAGCCAAAGGAGTTGCTGGTCCACTTGCCAAAAGGGTGGGTTCCAGATATAATAAAATTGCCATATATGGTCTTATGATTATTCATTAGTTAAATCACACAACATATTGGGGCATATTCTCAAGCTCCTATCGCCACGGGAACGTCACTTTTTTACGTTCCCGTGGCGATAGGGCTAGCGCCTATTCCCAAGGCAGCGTTAACCCACTTAACATGGCTTAATGCTGCCTTGAGAATTGGGCCCCTTTCACGCTAAACTTAGCGTGAAAGGGGGCGTGCAGTGGGTGTTGCGGTGCACGTACCACCGCAACACCCATTGAGTTTGACGCTACCGCCTATTATCAAGGGCGGCAATAATAGGTGGCAGCGCCAAACTTAAGACCTAGAAAAATCAGGTCTTAAGGTGGCTAAATGAGGAGAAAAGCTTTATTTCTCCTCGTGTTTGCATTTTCCATGTGTGCTGCATGTTGCAGCACACATGGAAAAAGCAAACTGCCATGTTCGGTTTGTTAATGTACAGGAAGGGACACCTTCCTGTGCATTAACAAACTTCGCTGCTCGCAGACACCCTTGCGCTCTGGTGCAAGGGTGCCTGTTTTGGCGTTAAGTCGAGAGACTTCGCACCGTCGCAGGGGGGAAACACCAGGCTGCACCACATTCTTGTGAATAGGGTGCAGCCTGGCGGTTCCGAAGTGGCGGTGAGAGGCGTTAAGCCAAGGAGGCTAACGCCTCTCACCGCCACTTCATTGTGAATATCCCCCATTGAGTCTTGTATTATGCATGTTAATGCAAAGTTGTTTACATTTCCACAACAATCAAATCGGTCTCAAAAAGACTTTATTACGCACGTAGCAATATTGTTATAAGCAAAGCATGATATTCTGCAAGAAAAGCAAATAAACACATTCAAGAAATAAAAGTTGAAAATGTAAAGATTCACTTAGAATTATACCTGGTGATCTTCAGATAATCAGAGAAAAAGTTTACTCAGTTTCTGAGCTTTAAATATCTGCATTTGTGTTTATGTAATAAACTTTAGGGTCATGTAGGAAAGAGCTAGAACAACACAAAGCAATATTTGCAATGCAATGGATTTTTCCAGGCACTGACAACACATTACGTGCCATGGAACCTGACACAATGTTATTGCAGCCTTATGGGATAAATTATAAACAACAGACTAATCTACATGAGATGCAATGTTTTCTTTGGTTTGAGTCCTAATATTTGAATTGTCTCTACTTTTACCATTTGAAAAGCCTAATACTACCTAGTTCATTGATGCGATCATGTCATTAATAATAAATACAATAAAAATTGAGGGGCATATTAGCAAGGGCACTATCGCCGCTTTAGCGGCACTTTTTGCCGCTAAAGCGGCGATATTTATATCGCCCTATCAGCAAACTGTCTCTAACAGCAGTTAGCGACAGTTTGCGGGCATTAGCGCCCGGTTTTTTACCGCTTTGCATGTCAGCGATATTTATCGCTAATGACATGCAAAGTGGGCGTTCCCGACGAACAAACCTGGGAAACACTCGCTAACAGGCCTATCGCCTATTAGCAAGGTGGCCATGGCCCCAGTTAGCGACGTGAAAAGTCGCGCTAACCGGGGTCATCGCCATTTATTTAACACCTGCAATTAGCAGGTGTTAGCCATACCTAACATGGGGGGTGGATTATGCTGATATGACCACAGGGTCGTATCAGCAAGGTGTTCTCCTTCTCCATGCAACATCGCTGGTTTTTCAGCGATGTTGGCCCATTTCCCCCGCTATCGCTGGAATATTCATCGCCATAGCGCTAATCGTTGCTAATACAGCGATAGCGTGGCGATATATTCCAGCGATAGCCGGCGATAAAAAAAATATCACGCTAAGCAGGGTTAGCGATGATTATCGCCTCTTCTTGCTAATATGCCCCTGAGTGTTGTTCAGAACGAAAAGTAATGTGATGGTGCAATATACCGGGAAGCGTCACTATGTATGTTTGTGTGAAATTCTACATAGGTTGCAATGTTTGATAAATGACCTGCTATTAAGTATATTTAAATCTAGAAAGTAGTTCATTGGGATCTTCGTTTAATTGTAAAACAAATTGCACTGCACTCAGAATATAGCGCAACATCTCTATATAACAAATGTTCATAAACAGTGACATCAAGGAATTATTTCTAAAGTCTTTCGGCTTTTAAAAAATAGGTCTTTTCTATTTTTTTCTTGCAAACGCAGGCTGTTGTTTAAGAGCTGGATTCAACTATGAAGTAAAAGTGAATTAACAAATCGAATCTTGTGGTTCTGAATTACTTCCACCACTGCAAAAAAACAACCATATATTGCTTTCTTGTCAAGTTACGACCAGGCTCTCATATGCAAACCTTGAAATGGTAGCAAGCATAGTTACATTAACTTTGAAATAAGAAGCACAGTTACTATTTGATGCACATTACGGAATTTTTGCAAACTGCTCACCAAACTGAGTTTATTGAAACATTAAAAACTATGGGACTGATTACGAGTCTGGTGGTCTTGCGACCGCCAGACTTGCGGTGGTGGTCCACCGTTTTGCCGATTATGACTTTGAAAATCGTATCAGCGGAGGACCACTGGCTGCGCCAGGGAACAGTTGTTCCCTGGCGGTGGTGCTGGAGCGCCACAACGCATTATGCTGAGCAGAGACTGGTGCAGTACTGCTCTGCATATTTTGAATTCCTGGACCACCAGCCTTTTCATGGCGGAGCCCCACCATGAATAGTCTGGAGGTGCAGGATCAAAGGGGGCCCTACAGGGCCCCCATGTCCCACCCGCCATGGGGATACATTGAGGGGGGCACAACATGTGCCCTACTGTCTGCAGTCCACCCAGTTCCCGCACGGCATGGACATCACCGTCCCTGCCGTTCTGGAACTTTGAGGCCATTCCCATTGTGATGTCTGTTTTCAAGGCACCGCCATACGAAAGGCCAAAGGACCGCTGACCGTATAATGAGTTGTACTTTTACAACTCGTAATACGGCCGGCGGTCCATGTGCGGGTTTGGGTCAGTGGAGGCGGCGTTGAGCCGGAATCGCTGCGCAAAAATTGTAAGCAGGCCCTAAGTTGCACCTTTTTTTAAACAATAGGGGAAACTACACATTGGAGGCAAGCAAGACCAGGGTTACAGAATGCGTTCCATTAGACTAGATTTTAGGATGAGTAGAACAGATTTTAGGATTTTTTACAACTGCAATATTTTCTGAACTGGCTTCAGAGATACTCATGATAATATTTATCCTAATTATGTTGCTGGTCCTGTAAAAATAATTTTAAAAAACATAGCAGCTTGGTGACCCACTAAATTGAACGACTGCTTAATTGGAAACCACAAAGATTGTAATGAAGAATGTATACCAATTTTGATTCAATGATGTGCATGCATTGTTTCAGGAGTGATGCTGTGAACCTGATGATTCGATGCAAAATTATGATCATTGAATTAATAAAGTCCACAGGATTGTTTCTGTGTATAATTGTTGTTTCAAGAGTGCAAGAAGGAATACAGGCTTGCAAAAAAAACACAACACGGGGCTCAAAAGGTCCATTGAATGATAACACCAATGGGCAATTTACTACTACAGTGGTCATGAACTAATGTTTTAGTAAGTCAAGTTCTTATTTTAATTTTTCATCACAAAATTGTGATACAATTTTAAGTAATGCACATAGAATATTGTTGTATTGCATTGGAGTAGCTTTGCATATAAGACCAGGCAAAAACATTGCTGGCTGACAAATGTCGCACAAAGTAGGGATGTCATGTATTAGCACCCTGTTATATATGTTTAACCATGTGAGCAAGCATTACAAGGCATGATGTGCTCTATCATAGCACTTAGCTTTTGACTAAATGGATTTAAATGCTTGATTTATTTAGCGTTGGTGTGGTAGGCCTAGATTTGAGGTCTCAATCAAATTGAGGGGCATATTCACAAGGACCTACTGCCGATTTATCTCCACCTTAACGCATCCAAAGTGGAGATGGATTCAACACCCCATTCACAAGCGGGTGCAAACTGCAGACATCGCCAGTATTCCCGCGATAACTGCCCCAAAATGTATCTCCACGGTGGACACCACCAACCAACCCTAATGAGATGCAGAGTAGGCGTTCCAGTGCAAAAACACATGAAAAAACCACAACACCACTTTCACAACGAACTGCCAGATCTGCGATGCGAACCAAAAACAGGCGATAAGCTGCGGTAGCACCAGTGATTTAACACCTGCCTTTTGCTGGTGTTAAGCAGGACGACTACCTGCAGCATGAAAGAGAGCCCAGCCAAGAGCCACACCTGAAGACCCACAGATGCCATGGAGACAATGATCATGCAGCTCGGAGACCCATGAGGGCCACAACACCCACCGCCACCACCCCCAGCCCCCCCTCGGACAAACACAAACTGTGCACGACACAAGAGCCACAAAAAGCGCATGATGACGCACATTGTCAAAAAATAACACACATGTGTGGCCAGAAGTCGAGAAACAGTCACACAGCACTGAAGTAACAACCAAAAACTTTATTGAAATACAACACAAAACACCAATGCGGAAGACTCCTGTCAGGTCCCTCCGGGACAATCTCGATGTCACAGCCTGGAAAATAAAGCACAAAATCAGAACGTGTGCCATGCGCACATCAAAGGAGCGAGACACAGAGAAACCGAGAATGAAAGAAAGGCAGAGAGAGAAAGAGAGAGAAGGAAAGGAAGGGAGAGAGAGAGTGAGAGAGAGGGAAGGAAAGGAGAGAGAGTGAGAGAGAGAGAAGGAAAGGAGAGAGAGTGAGAGTGAGAGAAGGAAAGGAGAGAGAGTGAGAGAGAGAGAAGGAAAGGAGAGAGAGTGAGAGAGAGAGGGAAGGAAGGGAGAGAGAGAGAGACACCACCGCCCCTACGCACCCAGGCCCCACTGTTCACCTGCTGCCACCGGTGTGTCTCCAACCACGTGCCGGGATACACTGCAAGCCACCAGGTCTACAATCTGTAATCGAGGCCAGAGTTAATCATGGCAGAGTCCAGCACACAGCACACGGCAACAATGCCTGTCCGTCCCTGCTCACGCATAAATCCGCACCCTACCCCCTCCCGCCGGCCAGCGCTGGCTGTCCACACTTGCGCACCCCGGGCCCACTGCTCACCTGCCGCCAACGGTGTGTCCACCAGTGGGCACACCACGTGCCCGTGCAAGCTCCAGGCCCCGGTCCCGCCACCATGGCATGGTCCACATCATGCAGACCCACCCCGCGGCCCAGCAGGTCCCACACATGACGCTGAGTCCTGAGGCATCAATGGCAGAGACCACATCAGTGCACACGTCATCATCGCAGGCTGCACACCCGCTCAGCTATTTTGGTGCCACTAACCCTGTGCAACCCTAGTCAGCGCCAGGTGGTGGTAGGCCCGTGACGGGCGCAAGGCTTCGGGTGCCACTAACCCTCTGCAACCCCAGTCAGCGCCACATGGTGGTAGGCCCGTGACGGGCACAAGGCCTCGGGTGCCACTAAACCTGTGCAACCCCAGTCAGCGCCATGTGGTGGTAGGCCCATGACGGGTGCAAGGCATCGGGTGCCACTAACCCTGTGCAACCACAGTCAGCGCCACGTGGTGGTAGGCCCGTGACGGGCGCAAGGCCTCGGGTGCGACCAACCCTGTGCGCCACAACTCAGGGGCCCTTTATGATTGAGAACCATGGAGCGCCCGTCATCCAGTCACCAACGGCAGTGGGGAATGTGACGTTGTTGGCCCCTTATATTGGCGGGGTCACATGGCCTGTGACACCTGTACCGGATGGGTGTGGTGTGTGTGCAGACCTGCCCTCAGGGAGTGGCCGTGACATGCTGACAACTAGACCAGTGACCTGCATACCACCAGCGTGTACGCCTGCGACATGTAGCTATGTGGGCCCCCCCTCGGAGCGTAAGGGGAGTGGTCTGGCCTGGCGTACGCCGGACCAGCGCAGGTCTTGCAATAATGACTCGGGGGCTCTGGGCGTGGTTCAGTCCATGTCCGGACAAGGGAGTGACTAATGCATGTGTCCCTGTTGTAGTGTCCACGGCAAACGGAACACAATAGGCAATGTAGCACACTGTGACTGGCATCCCACTAGATGAGCATCATTGACGTAAGGGAAATCACTGTCCCTACATTCATCCACACATTCATCCATGAATGATGAAAGCCATGACACAGCAGTGCATTTCTGGATGTTTATTGCACATCCAGTGGAGTTTTGCAGCTGGAGCGGTACAGGGCCATGCCAAGCACACTACACAATATGGGCCTGTGGAGGGCCAGCCAGAGTCCAAGAGGATGACAAGTACTGCAGAAGAGGAAGGGTACAGTCCGCAGTCTGGTCGCTGTTTCATTGGTCATCAAACAGGATATGGCAGTCCATGTCGCGTTCCAAGGTGAGTGCAGCGGAGTGTATCAGGGGTCAGTGGAAGGTCATGGGGCCATGTGCGGCACCAAGCAGAAACAGGCAAGGTGGCGGAAATGAATGCTAGTGCCTCCTTCTGAACTCAATCCCATCCACGTCCTCGTCCTCGGATGTGTGCTCTGCCCCACCTGTGGGTGTTGCAGTACCGGCTGCGGCACTGTCTGTGTGCCACTGACACATCAGGGGCCGGAGGAGGATTGTCGGCCACACTGTGTGGCAGTGACACATCAGGTGCTGGAGTGGATACGCCTGCCGCACTGGAAGGCACTGACACAACAGGGGGCGGAGATGTGGATGGTGGGGGGCAGCAGCATTCATCATCGCCACGCCTTGTGGCAGCAATGCCATGATGAGGATCTGCAGGGCATGGTATATCCCAGCTACATTTTGCTGATGTGCAGCGGTGGCTGCCATCCTTTCCGCCTCCATCCGCACCATGTCCTCCATGAGCCTCCGCATGTGTGCCAGCTCACTGCTGGGATCGCTGGAGCCACTCTGAGCGGACAGGTGTTCTTGTCTCCGAGTCATCATGACTCCAGCGATGTCAGTCTGGGCTCATTGGAGACCATGGAGCGGGCCGGGGGTGTCCGTTAGGGACTGGAGCTGGCCCCTGATGGGACCTAGACACCCATGTATGGCGTCCAGTTTGGTAGCCATGAGGTCGAACCCCACCCGCACCTGCTCAGCCGTCTCCCTCTGGCCCTCCAGCACACGGCGTTGGAAGGCCATGTGTTGTTCCTGGGAGTCTTGGGGACTGCCGGGGCTGTGGGTGCCTCCTGCTGGGTGGTTTGGGTAGTGGGTGGGGTCTCCTTGATGCAGCTGGGCTGCCCTGATCCTGGAGGTGAGTTGCGGATGATGTCAATGATGTCTTGGAGGGCTTGGGTGTGGATGCTGGGGGTGTCCTCCTCGTCATCAGTGAAGACTGGCTGGGACTGCTCGGCAGGAGGTGTTGACGGTGCCCCTGCAATTTGAAGGGGAGATGGTGTATTACATTGTGTCCGCATGTATGTAGCCGCATGGTACAGGTTCACATTCAGACAGCATGGCATTGTACATTGTGACAGTCTGTGGATCAGGGCCATGATCCAGAGTCATTGTGGGTGTGCACTGTGCTCTGCTTGATTGTGCATGTGTGCCATTGTGGCCATCTCCACCTGTCCCCCCAGTACCTGGTGGTCACTCACCCTGTTTCGGTTGTGTTGTGTCCTGTCGAGCAGTGTCCGGTCCCCCAACTCCGGCCACAGTCTCCACACTGATGACTGTCGACACCAGCTCCTCCATGTCATCCAGCTCCAGCTGTGGCGCTGGGCTCCCACCTCCAGTCTGCATTGCTGCCTTCTGGTTGCCTGCGAGTTTCTCCTTGGTCTTGCGCTTGATGTCAATCCATCGCCTCTTGACCTCGTCCATTGACCTCTTGTGCTCTCCGAAGGCATTCACCTTGTCCACGATGTCCCGCCATATTCCATTTTTGGTGCCCAATGACACGTTGGAGGTGACGAACAGTTGTTGATGGTGTTCCATCACCTCCGTGACCAGGATCCTGTTTTCCTGCGGACTGAACTTCGTCTTCCTCTTCTTCATGTCCTTGCCCTTCCCTGTCCTTGAGGTCCCAGGCTGGTCGTCCGGGGTGCTTGTGGGGTTGCGCTCGTCCTCTGCGCCTGCTCCGGCTGCCTCCATGGTGCTTAGGTGGTGGTCATTTTGTGTTTGTGTGTTTTTTCTACCTTTAAAGTGGTTTTTCCCGCCTGCCATGTGTGTATTGCAGGCCTGGTGCTGCTTATCGCTGATTTCCTCATCACGCTTTGGCCCATCGCATGTTTTTTTTGCGTTGAGGTTTGTGTTTTTATCACGGTCGCGGTTGTTGTATCGCGGACATTGGCCGCGTTTTCGGGGGATTATCGCATGGTACCGCCGTGTTGTGAATTCCACGTTCACACGGGGTTATTTTCCCGCGATAGGCTGCCGATGTGTAAAGTTGCGTTAACATATTTTGGAGATGTTTAGCACACGTTCTTGTGAATATCCCCCTGAGTCTTTTGGGCTCGTTGTTTGCAATCTACCAGAATATTTGCATGTTAAATTGTCACATATTTTCAGATTTTTCCATTTTATTAGCTGGAGAAGAATTTCTACAATCCTTCCAGTTTGCAAAGGTAATGTCTGCTCGCAAGTTGAGCTTGTGCACTTAATGTGCTGGCGGAATTAGAGAGATATAAGAACTGTGGCATCTGTGTAGTCCCTAGTAAACTAATACAAGCATTGCTTATGGTCCTGTAGTGCATTACCACACACCCTTACTCCACAAACTCATTAATGCAAGAAATCTTATAAATGACCCAAGCACTTGGGGTGGGGACAAGTCAGTTAAAGGGTTGCATGGTGGATGGTGTCAAATTGGGAATCTGATTTGAGGTTCTCTGCTGTACAATTATACTTGAAATTTTACATGACAGAAGAAATGGTACTGCACGGCAATTAGCTATGGCTATTGAAGAGATGGGATTGTTAGAGTTCATGATATGTGATGAACACTGTGTGCAGCGAAATAAGTTCTTATGCATATCATTTCTAGAAGAAAACCATATGTTACATTCAAAATCATTATAAAATACCAACATTGTGTTGGTAGTAATTTTGAGGGTTCATGTTAGGTGCTTTTCTATATCACATACAGATGCAAGAGATTTTTTGACAAGTGTGCCAGATTCGAAACAGACTTGTTAGAAACTGGTTTTCTTGTTGAGTGGCGGTGGAAGCCCCCCTCAGGCAACAACCACAAATTTTGAAAGAAGAAATTTTGAAGAAAAGTTTTTGAGATGGTGAAGTGTAGTAGGGTAAGCCTGCAGTCAGTGTTCACGAATGAGGTGTCATTGTAGGGAAGCTGCTGGATGAAGCTGTGGTGATGATCTTTACATTCGGTTACAGTCTCTTTTTTGGAAGTCGAAAATCTTCAGTGGTACAAAGCAGGACTATGTAGCCAACGAGAGATCCAGGAGGCCGGAGACCTCTTCGGCGAAGGTCCACTGAACAGGATTCAGCACTACGGAGAAGAACGTAGCGAGAGCTACTGCGAAGTCAGGCCAATGAGCGATGCACCCTGGGTGGCAAAATGAGCAGGTTGGTCCTGGTCTTCATTCAGTTCTCAGAGCAGTTTTGAGCCAAAAAATTTCTGTCCCCAGTTTTGGAATTTGGCTATCTGGGCACGTTTACCACCACAACCAAGGATCCACGACAAGAGGGGCACCACTTTGAGGCTCAGGACTCCCTCCGGCTGGGTCCAGGTGTGGGTTCAAGATAGTTGGAGCCTTTTATGTCGATGAGGCTTTGATCAGGAGGCCAGCAATCTATTCCTTGTAGTCACTCTGTTGGTCCTGGGTTCAAGTGGTGAAGCAAGGCTCAAAGAGCAGGGCAGGCCTCTGAGGGATCAAAGCAGGCTCCAGACAGCAAAGTAGTCCTTCCAAGTGTAGCAATGCAGTCTCATGGAGTACACAGCAGGCCACAGCAGAAGGCAGTCCTCTGAGAGTCCTTCCGCAGGTCCAAAAAATTGAACTGAAGAGTGGGTCTGAGGGTCCATTTTTTGCATGTTTCCTTCTTTTGAAATTGGAGACATTTCTAGAGAAACCCCTTGGAAGTGCTTGAAGTTCCCTGTCTCCCTGCCCTGGCTTCAAGCTTGCTGCGTGAACAACACACGGGTGACCAGTCCTTTGTGTGAAGGCAGAGCACAGCCTATTCAGATGCAAGTGGGGCTGTGTCCAGCTCCGCCCCCAACCTGGCAGCTGATGGCCCATTCATGCACACCTACTCTCTCTATTGTGTGTCTGTTTGTGAGGAAAGAAGAAAGTTCAACTACACTTAGTTATGTGACTCAAGAGAGGCTGCAGATAGCAAATAGTTTTGGGCAGGAAAATGCCAACTTTCTACTTTATGTTATGCATCATTTTTATTATTAGAGCAGCTGTGTTTATTCACGTTGGTAATAGGTGGGTGGAGTAAGGGGAGTGTGAGATTTGTTGGTGGTGGTTTACTTTCGTGTGGTTTGTTTCATTTTGTCAAAGCATACTGGGGGCACTGTGGGATTTGTAGTTTTGGTAGTAGCTTTAGATTCATTTTTTGCAGCTGGGGGTTTGTAGGTCATGGGGTCGGATACGCCGAGTTCATTGGGTGGAAGCAGGTGAGGACCTGGATTAAATCAGTGGACTGAAAGCTAATGGTCAGGAATGACTAACTAAGACATGGGAAAGGTCGATGAGGAGATTAGGCTGCTGGCTCTGTCTCCAGCAAGGTATTTTGTCACAATTTTCAAAGGTGGGGGCACAGGGAAGTTGGGTTTGCCAGCGCACATTTTAGAGTTTTACGGGGAGGATTTGAGCAGCAGCTTGGATCTAAATTTAGCAGATTGGGGATGAGTCACGTTTTGTATGTGTTTTTGGCAGCGCGCTCGGTAAATGTTTGTGTGCGGAGGAGAAGGGGGTTGAGTGGTGGGAGGGGAAGGGGACCCGCATGTTGTTTGAAGAGATGGGTTATTTAATCAGACAGACATGGGAGTTTCGGGGAGTGCGAGTGTGGGTGAATGTGGGTACACTGTTTAGCATTAATAATCATCATATTGGTCAGCATTGAACAGTCAGTTGAGTCGTGTTTTTTGATCTGTTGCAGAAACCCCTGATGAAGAGCCTTTCAGGCTCGAAATGCATTGGGCATAAAGTGAAGAGTTTACTCTGTCGTATGTTTCACCTTCTGGTTGTACATGATGCTGTGAAAAAGCCTTGATGGGCGCTCAGTAGTCATTTGAAGAAATTACAATAAAGAAAGAAGGTGAATGACGCTGTCTCCACAGTGATTTAATAAGCTTTGAAAAATGACGTGAGAAGGAACAGTATGATCATTGATTACATTGATGACTATGGATAAAATTGGATCAAGTGGATAAATGAGAAGGATGTTTTTCCCACTTTGCAGTGCGACAGATGGGGCGCGATAATGTGCCCTCAGGTATACACAACTTTCTAAAAGTGGCATTTTCAAAATTGGAACCTAAATCCGTTGTAGGAGGCTGGCTTAGTATATGGTGCACTTATTTAAGTGAAGCACCTTGCACTAATCCAGGCAACCCTTATGGTATTTTTAGTGGTCTTTGATAACCTTTTGAATGCTCTCAAAGTTGTAGCTGTGGAGAGCAGCCTTCAGTCTTATCTTGACGGAGTGTTCAGCAGCCTGTTTTACCTGGTTATTCATGCAGTGTAGGTTAATTGAAAAAGAACCACACAGTGCATTTATAAAAATATGTCTATTTATTACACAACACTCACTATCACATTGGTATATCTCCTACTCTGAAATATAAACACACATATACAATAATACTTCAATTGCAATAGGGAAAGTAGCACAAAATACAGTGGTCTCCAGGGGGGAGATCAAACCATATATTAAGAAAGTGGAATGTGAACTGCAAACGAAGTCGGGACTTGGAACAGGAGACTCAGAGGAGCTGGGGACAAAAGGAACCACCAAAGGTAAGTACCTAGGAGCCCTATGGAGGCTGTGTGCACAGTGGAAACACAGTCGAGTGTCCAATTGAAGTAAACGGAAAAGTCGCAGTTAAAGTTTTGGAGAAGATGGATCCTTCCCAGTGGACCCTGAAGAAACCCTGTTGAAGACAGAAGGTTGGAGAGTCACCCCACCCATGGCAACTAGAATACCTACACCGGGGAAGCCGGGTGCATAGGTGCGAAGTGACGTTGGTAACAGCTGTAAACCACAATGGAGGACTCCTGGAAAGATGCCACTGGAGAAGACTGTGCAAGAGTCCAGTGGAATGCGAGGGTGAAGAACCTGTAAGCAGAGGGGACAAAGTCTATGCCACTCGGTGAGGTGAGCAGAAGGCACAGAAGAGCAATGCTCACCGATATCGGACAGTTCAGAAGTGTTGAGGGTGACCTTGTCAGTGCAGCTGTGAGGACCAGGCAGCGCTGTGGAAGTCCAGGAGCCATGCATGAGCTGTCTCATGCCAGAAGTCAAGAACCAGGGGGTCGGTGTCCAGCGAGAGCACCATCAAGGTTTTTTTTTTTTTTTACAGAATTTTATATAGCGCAAACTTGACCTAAAGGTATCGGGTATCATAGCGCTTTACACGAGCACCAGTTGCATTACATGAGGACACATTCATTTTTGTTAGGCACAGGGAGATTAAGTGATTTGCCTAGAATCACAGGATGTTGGGCGTCCTTGCCGAGACTCGAACCCTGTTCCCCAGATTCGAGGTCGACCGCCCTAGCCGTTAGGCCAACTCCTCTCCCCAACCACAGTTGCAGCTTTGGCAGCTACAACTGGCATGGAAAGCGAAGAAGGAGCAATGTTTGGACCAACAAGGTCCAAAGGACTCACCGCAAGCAGGTGAGTCAGAGCAGGGCCCGAGCAAGCAGGGGAGCCCACTGGAGCAGAAGAAAACCCTCAAGAGGACCCACAGGCTGAAGGTACAGGAGTCGCAAGAGGAACTCGAGCATCTCACCAAGAAGGAAGGCCCAAGGTGCAGAGGATGTGATGAGGATGCTGTACTTGGCAGGAAGAAATGCTGGAGGCTTGAGCTTCTTGTAGCCCGAAGTTCTCTGGAGTGCACAGCCAACAGGCCTTGGCATCAGCAAGTCAACGCGGTGCACAGGGGTTTGGTTCTGACGAGGGATACTGGCCTCAAAATTGCAGAGAGGACAGGTCAGGCCTCAAGGGAGTTGCAGAACCACAACCTTTGTTGCTGAACCTTTTGAAGTCCATGGGACATCAGGAGCAGATGCAGGGGAGTGACTCTTTCACTGCGAGGGATACTACTTCGGGTGTCCTTGATGCCCACAGGTCTGTTGAAGATCCTGGAAGAAGCTCAGACAACGAAGAAGGCTTGCAGATCAGCGAGACCAGGAGCAGCAGTAGTTATCCTTAATGCAGTCTCGATTCCAGGCGAAGTCCAGTGAAGTCAAAGTGTCCAGACGGTTGAAGAGTGATGTGGTTTCGGACTTGAGTCTTGTCCCACAACAAATCTGAGGAGCCAACCACAGGTAAGCCCTCAAATACCCTAGGAAAGGGGTTAAGGTGACTCAGCGGTCCCTCCCCGAGGAGAGGTTAGACAGAGTGGAGGATACTCCCATGTCCTTTGTCCAGTTTCATGCCAGAGCGGGAGCCAAGGGCTCCCCTGAACTGGTTCAAACTGGGGTATGCAAGGAGGCAAACGTGCCTTCAAAGCAGTCTGGTGGCACTGGCAAGTGCCACCACCCAACCAATTACACTAAATCATGTCTAGGAGGTGGTCACAGCTCCCTGTGACAGGAAACCTATAATTCTACCTTCCCCTGCTCAAGCTTTGTTCAGCATCAGGAGGGCAGAATAGTGTCTGTGGTCGGCAGCAGCACTAGCTTGCTGTCAGACCCTGAAATGCTGTAACCGGGAGGACAGTGGGGTACCCTAAGGGAGCCTCCCAGTTCATGGGGTCCTACTTCCAACACTGGAAGCGGTGTTGGGGTATGATTCCAACATGTTTGATACCAAACATGACTGGGTTCGGTGCAGCCACTATATAATTAGGCATCTCATAATGACTGATGTCCATTATATGTATTACAATGGCTGACCACACTTACAAAGCCTGGAGAATCGACTTGGGGTTTGTAGGGGTGTCCTGCACATGCAGGGGCACCTTCACACTTGCAACTAAGCACCCTGCCTTCAGGACTGAAAGGGCCTGCCATAGGGGTGACTAATAGATTTTAAGTGTAGTGACCTCTGATATAAGGAAACGTAGATCTGTTGTGAGAGGTGCAAGCACCAACTCACACAGGCTGCAATGACAGGCCTGTAGTCACAGTTTGAGTAGTCTCTCATGGGTGGCACAATACATGCTGCAGCCCATGGCAGACCCCTGTTGTACCTATGCCCTGGGTTTCTCGGTACCATATACTAGGGACCTACAAAGGTACACCAGTGGCCAATTGTGGATGTACAGAAGTACTTACCATGGTCCAATTTAGGGAAAAAGCACAGCAACTGTGGCCCTGATTAGCAGGATTCCAGTCAGACTAGTCAAAACACACTGACTCCCGGCAAAAAGTGGGGGTAGCCATGCTGGAAGGATCTCACCTTCCTACATCCGACTTTACCATTAAAGAGGATTGTTAATTGCAATTTCTCAGACACCAAACATGAAATGCCTACCTGTTCCCTATGAAAGGTTAGCACTTAATTAAATGTAATAAGGCAACCCAATGTTATCCTATGGGAGAGGTACGCCACACAGTATTGAAAAATAAACGTAGGAGTTTTTCAGAACCAGGACTTATAAATCTTTAAAGTACATGTCCAACCTTTCAATTACAATGCACCCTGCCCAATGGGCTACCTAGGGCCTACCTCAGGGGTGATATATATGCAATACAAGAGGAGTTTAAGCCTTGGCAGGGGGGTTACATTGCCAGATTGAATTGACAGTTTACACTACATTCAGGCTGCAATGACAGGCCTGGGACATGTTTTAAGGGGCCATTTAAGTGGGTGGCACAATACGTGCTGCAGGCCCACTAGTAGCATATAATTTACAGGCCCTGGGCATATGGTACACCACTCTACAAGGGGCTTATTAGTAAATTAAATATGCCAATCAGGTGTGAGCCAATGTAACCATGTATAGGGGAGAGTGCACAAGCACGTTAGCACTGGTTAAAAGTGGTAATGAGCACAATTTCAAAGGCCAAGAAAACTGAATGTCAGTAAATAGTGGAGGGCAAACGCAAAATGTTTGGGGGATGACTACCCTAAGGCTGACAGGTCTAAAGGCAAGGGACAGCAAAATATTTGAACAGCAAACAGGGCCTGGTCCAACAACACTATTATCCATGAGCATAACTCGATGGAAGTTGCACGAAACAAATATTTTTTTCTATTTTCCTCACAGGTTGCAGTGTCCTTTGAGAACTCAGGAAATATATTGGATATTAAAACAGATATTGGCAGCCAGGGGATCTCTTACTGCACCACCTGAAGTAATTAGCAGTTAATCAGAACTCAGTTGCCCACCTCAAAAATGTCCAGCTGCCAATTGTTTATACATAAATGACTTTTAGAACATGAAATGAGAGACAGCAACAATCCTCAGTGTAACAGGCAATAACTTAAGCACAGTACTAAAAAAAGAAAGTCAAATCTGTCACCATTTGTAATTTCCAATTTTTTCCCATTCCATTTCAGCAAGCATAGCCAACGCGTTTCGCCTAAACATACTTTCTTACGGTGAAATCCTATGAATAATGGTATATTCTCTTTGTCTGCCAATTTGATGTTTTCACCAGTCTGGCCATCAATTGTTATGTGACTAAAATCCTATGTCCAATATCGAACTTACTGGTGCTGCTATCCTTATTATGAATCAACAGGTTCGACAAATTTTTCAAATTCAAAGGGTGTCGATCGAATGCTCCCAGAACTCAGCGTCTCGTCCCACAACGATGGCCAGACTGGTGAAAACCATATGCCATTATTCATAGACTTTTGCCCTGGGAAAGCCTATGTTTAGGTGAAATACATTGGCTACGCTTGCTGAAAAGGAATGGAATAAAAGAGAGAAATAACAAATAGTGACTGATTCAAGTTGCTTTTTTTTAGTACTGTGCTTAAATTGTTGCCTGCTACACTGAGGATTGTTGTTGCCTCTCATTTCATGTTCTAAAACTGTATTGGATATGACCTCCCAAAAATGTGGGGGTTCTCACAAGTCAAGCCTGTTTTCTCCTCTGTGCCTGTTGTTGACACCTAATTAACATGATAATTCCACATATCTTCCAAGCTCGCCTATGTGCCTTGAAAGACACCCCCTTCCTGCTCAGGTGATTGTCTTATCTCTTCAGTCACCTAATAGACTAGGATACAAGAGCAACAGACTAACTAATTGGAGAATACTGGTTATTGTGGGGAAGACCAACTATGGCATGTGTGCACATATGTTTAAGTGTATTTGTGACTCTGGCACTTATGACCTGCAGCTCTATGCAATTTGTACATATTTTAGTCAGAAAACCTGGATGCTTTTCACTCCCTCAGTCTTCTATCACATAACTAATGAATTATAACACATGAAAAGGTATCATCAGGCACAGTGTTTTAGTTCTAAACAGCCGGCAACTCACACAACCAACAATGATAACTACAGCAAACTCATCTGAAAACTGTGAGTTGTTTAAATTCTTTGAAAACATTGTAAAAACATTTAGGGGCATATTCTCAAGTAAGTGTGATAACCATCGCAAAAGTTACTTAACGCAACCTTCAACATCGCAGTCCATCACGGGAAATTTACGCTGTGTTAACCAAGTATTCACAACACAGCGGTATCATGCGATAGTCCCCAGATAACCCGACAACTGACCGCGTTAAAACCAACGCCACGCCTCAAAAATGCAAAACACGAACGCAAAAAAAGCTGCGATGAGGCCAAGCGCGATACAAAAAGCAGCGAAAACCAGCCACAGGCCTGCAAGTCACACGCGTCAGGCGGGAACAACCACCATAAAAGCAGACCAAACAAACGGTGAGATGACAACGTACGAGCACAACCCCAAAGCTGTGATGCAGAACAAATGACCATTGTCCAAATCCGACAGGCAGTTCCTCACAAACAGCCACAATGTACATTGACATGCATCCAGTAGGTAACCTGCGCCAATGCCGAAACAAACATGGAACACACTGTGAAACCGCATCTCCCCTTCACATTGCAGAGGGACAAACAACACCCCCTGCACACCGACGTGCCATGTCCATGACCAAACAATAATGAAAGCATGGACCAATGTAGGGTCAGTGACTCCCCCCACGTACATGTCGCCCATGTCACGGGACTTGACTCACAGGGTGCATCCCTGCATCATGGCGGCACATATCAGAGCCCAAAAGAAGCCCTCTTGTCACTTGAAGGCCACAAATGACAGCCAAAATGGAATGAACTGGGACACATGTGAAACGCAGAAGAGTGGGATACCGTAACAACTGTAACACACAGAACTGGCATTTCGAATACGTGACACCCTAAACAGCCTCACTGCACAGAGGTGACACACCCACCATCCATTAGCAAATTCCTAAATTGTCAGCACAACATGTCGCACCCACACGTGTCTGAGTGAAGTGCCTGTACAGATGAGTGACATGCACGCAGGGAATGAGTTTCGGAATGCATTTATTAGCACATGCTGTGCCTGTGGTCAGTCAACGTACTGTGCCATTACTGCTAAGGACCCTCACAATGTGACGTCAACCAGAGAAGAAATTGCCAATGATGTAGTCTCTACGGGCAATTCCTGCTGCGGCTGCACTGGGGTGTGGTCCATATGCCTCATCTCCATCATCATCGTCCGGTGCATCTGGCACACGTATCCATGGGGCTCTGCTGCGTACACATATGTTGTGCAACACACAACATGCAACGATCATCTTGCACACGAGGCCTGGGCTGTACAGGAGCCTTCCACCTGTGACGTCCAGGCACCTGAACCGTGACTTCAACACGCCAAATGTGCGCTCCACGATGCCCCTGGTGCATCTGTGGGCCAAATTGTACTGCCTCTGGGGCTGTGTGTTCGGGGCTCGGAGGAGTGTCATCATCCAAGCGCAGAGTGCATATCCTTGGTCACCTGTGACAGTGCAGAGAGACATGAGTCAAGACTACGTACTGCATGATGTGTTGGCAGGCCCACTGGTTCATTGCTGTGTGATATGTGTGAGCTAGTGATTCCCATATGACATGTACTGCGTGTTGCTAATGAGCGGCATCACTGTGTAGTACGTAGCCTCACTGCTGCACCTCACCCCCGAGCACATTCACTATTGTGCGCAGGGCGATTGCGTCACATGCACCACTACGGCACACCATTGTCATGCCTGTCTGCGCATGTCAACAAGCCTGACTACGGCACAGTGATGATGCTGCGCATAATGTGGCCAGCCACGTGTGTGTCGGCCCATTGCAAGGACAGGGCTGACACAGATGTAGAGCACCTGCCTGGCTGAACCTGACATGCAGTTGAGGGTACATCTTTGGCTCATGCAGAGATAATAGCGACACACACAACAGTTGGCATGTGTGATCCCTGACCCCGAGTGGGCATGCCCTCCCCCATGTACCCCTGCGGCCGAGCACGCACACCAGGGGCATGCCACATGGCAACATTGCCGATTGCGGGACGGGTGGTGCAGACACTACAACAGAGACACACACATCAGCCACAACCTTGGCCAGGCCTACACTGCACCACACCCAGATCCACGTGTGGAGTAGCCACACCCCTACGCAGTACCGACGTACGCCAGTCCACCCTGCTTACGCTCACAGGGAGGTACGACACGGTTTCATGTCCCAGGTCTACACCACTGCCTGCGGTGACATGGATGCGCACGCTGTACACAGCACAATGTTATGTGGAATGACCCCGGTCCCCCATGCATACAGAATATCCACACAGACACACTGAGTGAGTTCGTGGGACTGGCCACGGGCACGTGCGCCCGGCCCCTTTTATTGCCAGGCTCACATCTCCAGTGACGCCTGTGCTGGATGGGTGTTGGGTAGTGTAAGCCACCACTCAGGGGTTGGTTGGTGCTGGCAAAGACAACAACAGTGAGCAGACAATCAGCAGTACGAGGTACGTACATCATGGGTCCCTGACTTGAGCAGCACAGAGTTTGTGGCCCCGGATGCACAGCGGCCGGCACAGGCACACCGCCACGGGACTGTGACTTGCGGTGCACTGAGGTAGTGCCACGTGAGCTGAGCGTGTACTCGTAGATGTCCAAGGGGACTTACGCGGAGGGTTGCGGGGGACAGTGGCAGGTGTCCTTCCAAGGCATGCTGCAGAGGGCAGAAGCAAGCAGGAACAGGCAGATGGCGGAGTTGAATGCTACAGACCCCACTTTTCCACCTTGTCAGTATCAGCTACATGTAGATGAAGACAGCCTCCAGCCCATGGGCTCAGACGCCACCGACGTCCAAACAGAGTTTGCCCATGGATTCCAGGGCACACACTCAGTGGCGCCAGAGCTGGAAGGGGATGCAGTCTGTGATGAGGCCTGTACAATGACATGGACTCTGCTATGTAGAGAGCAAGACTCAGTTCTAATCGTGTGACCTACTCCACCGCAGTGTGTGCCGGAGGCAGCGATCAGCAGGGACCCACAGCCACCTGTGGTAGGCATGCGCTGAACAGAGTCAGTGGCACCAGTGCAGTCGTTGGTAGTGTCCCATCACCTCCGTAGAGGTGAGCCTTTTCTCCTCCGGACTGAAGCGCGTCTTCCTCTTACTCCTCTCCTTGCGTACTGTGACATGAACACTGCCATGAAGAAATCAAGACTCAGTTCCAAAAGTGCGACCTAGTTAGCCGCAGTGTCGGCCGGAGGCAGCGGTCAGCGCGGGCCAACCTCTGTCCAGCCATCTCCTCCTGGATCTCTCACACACAACGTTGGAATGGCATTTGTATTACTTTTGTGGCTGACATAGGTAGTGGCAGAAGAGCTGAGCGGGTGTGCAGCCGGCGAGGAGGCCGTATCCTGCCTGTGGCGCACTGCATTGGATTGGTGTGAGGCCTGCAGGACCGCAGTGCAGGCCCAAGCTCGGAGTCAGCAAGGGCCCACAGACACGTTTGGTGGGAGTCCTATGCACAGACTTGGTGGCACCACATCGGAGGGAGTATAGTGACATGAACTCAGCCTTCAATCATGTACTCTGCCATGGTGTAATCAAGACTCAGTTCCAAATGTGTGACCTACTTGTCCGCTGTGCATGCTGGTGGAGTACGTCAATGAGAAAGGAGGTCTGCGGGCCTGTGACCCAAAGGCCTTGATGGTCCGAGGAGCCTGCCAAGGTCGGGGTCCTCGGGCTTGGAGCTTGCACCGGCACGTGGTGGGCCCTCTTTGACACACGTTGGTGTCGGCAGGTGAGCAGTGATGCCAGGATGCGCAGGGGCGGCCATGACGGCTTCAGGGACCAGCGGTCCGTGGTGCAGCAGGCGCACAGGATCCCAGCCAACACCGCTCATGGCGTAGGCCTCATGGTGGGGTGAGAGGCGCCCCCCTGGCAGGGACGTTGGGCATTCCGGAAGAAGACCACGCCCAGGGCTACGTGCTTTTTATTCACACCCATACGCCGGGCCAGGCCACTCCTCTCACGCTTACAGGGGGGGACATAACAAGCTACATTTCGTTGGTCTCCCCCACTGGCTGGGGTGACATGGTTGCGTCCACTGTCCACTACACCACACACCAGCGGTGTATGTGGACATGGATATGTGTGTGGTCTGCATACTGCAGTCTGTCCAACACATCCTCGCCACACTTGGCATTGTGTGCAGTCCCATTCATCAGTCACATCACCTCCTTCGCACATGCCGGGTTCCCTCCTCTTCCTACATTCTGCTGATGTGTGACTGAGGTGCCATGCCGTTGATGGCTCATGTACATGGCTAGGCCAGGTTCCCAGGGTGAGTTGTGCTGTCGTGTCTGGTGGGTGGGCATGTTGTTTGGCATGTTGTATGTGGGTTGTGACGTGTGCATTCCCAGAGTTGTGAGTTGTATGATTGTGGAGTTGAGGTGTGTGGTGTGTTCATTTGGTACTTACCAACGAGCACTGCATTTCCGTAGGTGCCATCCTGGAAGCGCCGGTTGATGATGGACTGTCGGAAGATGTATGAATCATGCACACTGCCTGGGTAGTTGGCGACGACATTGGTGAAGAGTCCCCGGTGGTCCACTATTGCCTGCACATTGATGGAATGCATGTGCTTCTGTTGCGGTAATTGTGTGCAGTGTCAGAAGGGGGCACAAGTAGGACATGTGTGCAGTCTATTGCCCCCAACATGTGCAGGAATCCAGCTATGGCATAGAATCCTTGCTTGGTCTCCAGCTGTTCCTGCGCAGTATGGGGGAAGTATAGGTACTGGGGTACCAAGCTGATGATGGCATCCAAGACAGGTGTGAGGAACTTTGATAGGGCTGGCTGTGAGACTCCTCCGACTCTGGCGGTTGTTGGTTGGAATGCCCCAGAGGCCTTCAGGTGCAGCACAGCCAGCAGCTTTGTCTGCGGAGGGATGTTGGTTGTCCGCTGTGTTGGTACAGTCAGCCTGTGGGCAATGATGTTCAGGATGCGGAGGATCGTTGTACTTTTGAGCCTGTAGTGGGCAATGACATACTCTGGTGTCATGTCTGTCAGGCTAGTGCGTTTTCTGAAGGTCCGCGGTCTGTGTCTGCGCTGCCTCTGTGGTGGTCCGGGGGGTGGTGCGGGTGGTCCGGGGGGTGGTGGCGGTGGGTGTTGTGGCCCTGTTGGGACTCCGAGCTGCATGATGAGTAGCTCCATGGCATCTGTTGTCCTTCAGGTGTGGCTGTGGGCTGGGCTCCCTTTTCTGGTGCCGGCTGCCGTCCGACTTTACACCAGATCAGAGCAGGTGTTAGTTTCCTGCTGCTAACGCGCCATATCGCATGTTTCGTGGTCTTTTCGCCGATCTGGCTGGTTGTTGAGAATGTTGCGGAGTGGTGTTTTCGCGGCTTTTTGCATGGGTACGCCTACTCTGCATCTCATTAGCGATAGTTGCGGGGGTCATCTGTGGCGATGTTTTTTGCGGCTGCTATCGCGGGTAAACTGGTGTTATGGGCTGTTAACACCAGTTTGTGAATGGGGCGATAAATTTATCACCACTTTGGCTGCGCTAAGGTGCCGCTAACTCGGCGATAAGTCCTTGAGAATATGCCCCTGAGAGTTTACTAATTCCTTATCTGCTTTACAACCACCACAAATGTGTCAGAAAGCACTAACCTTGAAGTCTGGATCCAACGAGAGCAATATGTACTTTCACACTTCTCCAAACACACTGCCAACCATACACAGAATGATATAGTTAGAAGTATACCCAGGTAATTAAATGAGAGGAAACAAAGTGAGAGAACACATTCTCTTTGCCTAGCCACTCAACTGGGCACTGTCTTCACTGGGATAGTGTTTGTACCTGAAGATGAGATTAAATCTTCAGGGATTTTATCGACCTTGCTGCAGCACCTACTTTCTAACACTGTATATGATATATCTATGAGAAATCTCTGTATCTAAAGCTCTCTAAGGATTCATTAAACTCGGTCTCTTCCTAGGGCTGAAGCACAATTATCATGCAAGTCTATTAAATGGCTCTCACTACAAACAACTTCCTTCTGTGTGAAATGAATACTCTTTATGATTCAAATTATTTTCAAAGTTACAGGTTAATAAGTTGCAACATAATGTACTTTAGTATTATAGAGTTCTCTTGACAACAAGCAATCATATTCTTACTCTTTGTCAATACCTTAATAGCATACAAAGTCTGTGCAGAAATGAAGATGTGTTTTGCTCCCCACACAGAAATAACAAGATGCACAATATAGAACCTCATAATCCTCAAAGGATAACTATGGAAATAGCATGTGAAAATATTAAAATCCTCAAATACAAGTAGTTTTCTAGAATTCTTCTAGAAATCATTTTGTTGACTTCAAATAAAGATAACAGTATGTGAATTGTAAACACTCTATAGACATGTTGCCAGTTGCAGCACCTATGTATCTCAATTACTGAGCAAGGGTACTCTGGACCATAAGTAATGTATCCTCTGTGTGGTCTATTCACAAACTGTTTATGTAGTACTTTTAGTGGTGCTACAATAGCACTACTAAAGTACCACAAAATGCTAGTCACAAACCTATGTGCGGAGGCTCCACCTCTCCTATCTGTACCTGTGTGTAGCTCTCCACCCAGACTGTGGAGTTTCTGCACACCTAAGTATATATTTTAGTACTAAATATCAGAGGGACAGGAAGGCAGAGCTGGAAAATGGATTATTCATACTATTAAAGTAGAGGGGCTAAGGGAGGCATTAGGAGAGGTTAGGGGAAGAATAGGGAGGAGGTTAGGAAGGGACATGCACCCACCCACAAAGGAGTAAAGCCATTCCTATTCAAGTTCTGCACTTCTAAAGCTACCACAGCCAAAAGATCCCAAAGCCAGAATAAGTACAACATCACACATGGCCAACCACTGAGATTAAAACACCATCCCATAGAGGGTGTTGCACATCATTTCCTACTGGGTTCTAATTAAAGTCCATGCTTTCATTATTTTCTAAGGGAAGGTGATGCAATCAGTGGTTGTCCATGTGTGCTACTGAACTTACCATTGCTCCCTTTTGGCTGCAGAAACTTTACATTTGTAAATTTGGCTTTTCACAATTGCTAGTACTTTCAAGGGTAGGCTAATGTAACAACCTATTCACTGGCTAACAGCACAGCCACCTTACCCTACTGAAAGAGGTTCTGCATGCATCAGCAAAGCTGGTGTCTTGGAAAAGAAGATGTGGCCATGTGTCATACATCCTTTTCACCCTGAAGTGACTCTAGTCTCAATAGAGGCATGCATCTTCAAACTAGCCTGCATTACTCACAGTGTAGTACACATGGCAACTCCCCTACTCCTCTCTCAGAACTTGGTCATTTGAGCCAAAGTTTGTGCACTCAAAAGTGCCGACTCCCTCCTACTAGAAAGTCTGAAATTCAAAAACAAGTGTACTTTATACCAATTCTTCTCTGGAAGTGCCCCTAGAATATGGAACTCAATACCTCCAACCATTAGTCCTATCATGCACCCTAAAACATTAAAAAGAGAAATAAAGGCTTTACTGTTCCATGCAACTTCCAACCATAAACTCAATTGGTGGCTTAGGAAACATGGGCAATATGAAACCTTGAAATAATACTTTGACTCCAACCAAAATCCTGCTTTTCGCCTCACGTTCTCATCATCTGTAAATACGTTCAAAGATTTATTTTGACTATGTTCAGTTTTTAAAAATAATTTCTGTTGTAGCACTACATTTTTGTAAAATGTTCTGTCCCCCATTCTGAGCACAAGAAAAAAATGCAAATAAATAAATAAACAAATACATTGAGGGTAAGAGCTCTGGCAGCATAGTGAAGGAAGTGGCCCGCTTCGGGTCACCCTGGTCACTAATGACCACCTCTCAGCCTTCCATACCAATGAAGAGTCGGTCAGAATACAAACCAATAACTCTTTATTCAAAATACACTCAGAGCGGAGCCCAGTCTGCCCAGTCACTTGGAGTGCTGCAGAGGGACTGATATCGACAAGCACAAAGATACATTTTGTACTTTTCGTAACTGTGCTAGAACACGCCCATAGTGGAATTTTCCAGGCAGGTGCTGCAAAGCAATGGAATACAAGAGAAAAACAATCTCTGTGCTCATATCTTACACAGAGTTACAAAGTCCAAGGTTGTTCCAGTCGGGCCAGTCACCAAACAAGTGGGAGAAGGCCTCTATCTAGTGCGAAAGGTATGCGCTAATAAGAACAGTCTATTCATTAGTGAAGCAAAACCCAACCTTGGTAAAAATGAAACCTAGCAGAGGCCTTTTCTCAGAAATAGCGAAGGATTAGTTTCGATCATGATTCAAAATGGCGTCTAAACAGAAAATGTTGCCGCAAAAGCTACCTTACATAGGATAATGCGCAAGCAGAAACATTTCTATTCTAACAGACCCTCCTTTTAGCATGAGCTAAAACATTTTCCGACAGCAACAAGGAAAATATCAAATCAGGAAAACAAAGTCCGTGAGTATAACTTCTTATGAACATTCCATATTCTCAGTATCAGGAAGGGAGACCGTAAGGAGGGAAGAAGTCTCGCAAATGCGCTCCTCTATTTTCATTAGGTCGTCTATTTCTTTTTGGACAATAATTGCAGCATTGGTATCATGAACCGATATTTTCCTCTTAGGAGTGAGAAGGGTGGTGCAATAAGAACAACAGAAGGGAAGGCACTGAATAAGGGCACAGCAAAGCACCAATATCACAATCAAGTAAATCACCTTTTCAAGAATCCAGCCCCAGCCACCAAACAGAGACTCCAATTTCCACTTTCCATTCCCTTGACATTCTCGAGAATGTCTAATATGTGTTTGGTAATGTTCTTTTCCATATTTTTAATCATGACTATACACTAGTTTCCCACTACCGTGCATACACCCCCACTCTTGGCTAGAATAAAATCCACTGCGTATCTAGTCTGTTCAGAATATATTCGCATACTCTCCATCTGAGTAGTGATGTTGTGTAAAGCAGCCACAGTAATGTTAGATAAAATTTGTAACTTGCACCCAAAGTATTCTCTAGCTTTCTCACCCCGGGCCATTGAGGTACCACCCAAAGTGAAGATAGAAGAAAGAATGTATCCAAAGGTGATTCCATTATTATAGTTATTCACCTCTATATCAGTCACTCCCCCACAGAATTGCTTGGTAGAGTCCTCTTCTCAACGAACATTAGGCTTTGCATATTTACAGGGCACACCTAAGGGCAACACCATCTCAAGGACGACATCATCGGTACCATTATGAACATTAGAATAAGTACAGTTAGACAAAAAATAAAATCCCGGGTGTGCATAAATTGGTCCTTCATAATCTACTGCAGCATATCTAGTGTTTATTCCACATGTACTCGGATCTTTGCCATTCACCAGGGGCATTGTATTTTTGTACAGCACTATTCCTGAACAATTGATATACAAAGAAGTGTCCTTACTATTCACTATGGGGCAACAAGCAGGATAAAAACCAGCCTCCTGGGTAACTATCAGTTCCTTGTAGTGCCAACCCACCAATTTAACATTTTGTTCTTCCATGTGGAAGTTATCGCAATATGTGTTGTTATCACACTCTGGATAACCCATTCCCAGTGGCTTTCTATAATATAAACAAGGACCTGGATAGCCAAAACCAAATACTCCTTTCAATTCTGTGAATTGCGGTGGATAAGTATATGTATAGTTCACAAGAGATAATGGGTATGCAGTCCAAAAACTAGTGACGGACTCAGTGGGGTAACAAGCGGTCCCTTCTCCAAAACATCTCTTATGTGTATCTAGAAACACATTACTTGGGGCAGTCCTTTTCTTTCTTGATGGGGAAATAACTTTAACCTTGGTGGGTAAACGCACATCCTGATCATTTTCCAAAACCCATGACACCCCCACACAATATTATTAGCAATAAAACTAAAGGAGCAACACACATCATTTTCTTCTTGCGGGTCCATACCACATTATGCTGGGCAACAAGAATCACTGGCTGCTCTTCCTCAGCAACCAACCTACCAAAGGGATGCATAACAAATGATGAAATGGGGGCAAAATGCAAAGGAAATATACAAGTTCCCAGTGTCCATCAGAGACTCACTGGTACAGGTTCCTATTGTTCATCAATACGTTGGTGCTCTTGAGTACCGGCGGTGGAGCTTGTTCTGTCCTAAGTTCGTATCCCACGTCAATCACGTTGGCATACCTCCATGGTATACTTTAGTCTTCCCTATCTAATGTTCAAACGACTAAACTAAAGTAAACAGAAATCCTTCACCAAGCTCAATAAATCTCCGTTGGTACTATAACTCAGTACAGCGTATCTGACACAGTCCATCCCTAATCTTTTTTCTCCTTAGATGCGATTTCCCTCAGCCGAGGGCGCAAATTGTACCTGGTAGCCCCAGGCACTGTAGGATCAGTGAATAATGGCTCTTGGATGGCTCGTATTTCCGGAGGAACAGCCGCATTCAACACGTCGTCATTTTCCTTATCGTCTGCGTTCAGGTCAGTTGGGCATCACTGAATGGGACAAACAGAGGCACCTGCTTGCACTCGGAGGCCCTGATGCTGTCCTTGAGCCACTGATCATAGAAAAGAGGTAAAGGAACCCTCTCACAGTGGGTAGCATGTATCCAGTTCTTACGGCCAGCAACCTTTACAGCAGTGCATGTTACCAACAGGACCTGTTCAGGTCCCTTCCAATGCAGCTCGAAACTTTTTTTTCCGAAGAAGTACAAAATCACCAGGCTGAATGTCGTGGCCGGGTCCATCTGGTGTAGAAGGCAGGGACTCCCGCACCTGTTGGTGAATAGAATGTAAACTTTCTGTTAACTGGCTAAGATAATCCAACAACACAGGGAATTCAAAATCAGAGAATCGACGAGGTCGCGGGACGCCCCAGACTTTTCCTGGGCGTCCAAACACAACCTCATTCGGTGACAATCCTGTTCTAGAATGAGCTGTTGTTCTTGTTAACAAAAGTGCTAATGGTAAAGCATCTGGCCACTGTAACCCTGTTGTCTCCTGAATGTTTGCCAATTTCAGTTTGAGAGTACCATTGTACTTCTCAACCAAACCGCTGACTGCGGATGATTAGCAGCATGAAATTTCGGCTTCACATGAAGACCCTCACAAATCAATTGAATCATTTTTGCATTAAAATGACTTCCATTGTCACTCCAGATCACTCGGGGCAAGCCGAAACGAGGAAAGAACTCCTTCAGGAGTACCTTTACAGTCGTAATGGCTGTGTTATCTTTAATGGGGTAAGCCTCAACCCATTTACTGAATGCACAAACAACCACCAAAACATTCTTAAGATTATTGCATCTTTCTAATTCGATGTAGTCCATTTGAAGGACTTCAAAAGGAAAAGTCGGTGGTGCAAAGTTACCGGGTGGTGTAGGGGTACCCTTCCCAGGATTGTGCATCATGCATACCATGCAGTACATAACTAAGTGTGCAGCTGTCTTAGAGATGTGATCATTCTGCCATACAGGGTCTAACAATTTACAAATGCCTTTTGCACTAATATGAGCTGGACCGTGGGCCATAGTAACCACAGGAAGAACATATGCATCCGGCAACATCCATCTTTGTTTCCCTGATTTATCAATCCAACATCCTTCCTCATTCAACTGTGCTGTACTTTCCTGCCACACTGCTAATTCTTCTATCGTGGCTTCACTTTGTATCTCCTTTACACTTTCAAGGGTATCCTCAAACATGACAACCTCAGGACCTGCTACAAACATTCTTTTCATTTTTGTCCGGGCCGTTTCCTTAGCTGTCTGATCAGCAAAAGCATTTCCCCTACCCACATCATTGGTGACCTTCCTGTGGGCACTACACTTTACTATTGCCAATTTCTTAGGGAGCGTTAAAGCAGACAAAAGCCTCAATATGAGGTGTCCATGCTGGATTTTTGTGCCATGGGAAGTAAGGAACCCTCTCTCAGCCCAGAGTTGGCCAAAATTATGTGCGACCCCAAAGGCATACTGGCTGTCAGTATAGATGTTGACAACCAGCCCCTCACTCAATTTACAAGCTCGAATAAGGGCAGCTAACTCAGCAACTTGAGCCGACTGATAAGAGACCCGTGTTGTCTCTACTACCGTGCATAACATGGTGATTGCGTAGGCTGCAGTGGTGGTGCCATCTGGTAATTTAAAACAAGAGCCATCGGCATATAGGTCCCCTTGTGGGTCAGATAAGGGAACATCAGTCAGGTCTACCCGTCCTTTCGTCTCTTCTTCTGTTCGGAAGATGCAGTCATGTTTATCAACTTCATCACTCTCAGAAGGTAGGGGTAGTAATGTGGCTGGATTCAAAGTAGCAAATCTTTTAATTGTAATATGTTTAGCAAACAATGTCAATTTATAGCCAGTAAGACGTGCACTCATGAGGTGCTGTGTCTTCGTCTTGTTCAAAAGCGTATCCACAGCATGGGGTACCATGACTGTGAGGTCAGTGTCAAGTACGAGTCCAGCTGATTATCTGATTGAAGTGGCCACAGCCACGACTGCTCTTAGGCAACTCGGGAGGGCTCTTGCAACTGGATCAAGCACAGCAGAGAAATAAGCACACATTGCTTATCCCCAAATGTTTGTGTTAGGCCAGAAAGCGCACAACCAGCCATCTCATGGGCGTAAAGCACAAACGGCCTGCCATAGTTAGGTGTACCAAGCACACGGGCCGAACAAAGCGCAGTTTTCAATTGCTCAAAAGACTACTGACATTTATGCATCCAAGGCAAAGGCTCATGCACTGCTTTCATTGTTAATGCAAGCAAAGGTTTGATTAGTAGGGAGTAATTAGGTATCCACTGGTGACAGTAGGAAGTGATACCTATAAAGGCGCGCACATCTTTTTGAGTTTGTGGAATGGGCATTTTGACGATGGTTCTGATACGCTCCGGGGTTAACTTCCTACCCTCCTTCGACAGTAGGTGACCTAATAGGTGACCTCCTGTCGACAATACTAAAATTTAGAAAGAGACATTTTATGTCCATGGTGGGCTAAATGCATCAACAGTTTAACTGTACTGCCTCTACAACCTTGTTCTGTGTCAGAAGCAATGAGTAAGTCGTCAACGTACTGTACTAATACATTACGTGGGGGAAGCAAAAGGGAATCCAATTGACCTTTCAACGCTTGGTTATAAATACTCGGACTCTCTGTATAGCCCTGAGGAGCTCGACAGAACCTAAAGCTCCTACCAGCTAGGGTAAACCCAAACAAATATCTACTATCTGGATGAATAGGAATACTAAAGAAAGCATTTTTTAAATAAATAACAGAAAAGAATTTAGCAGTAGAAGGAATCATTGTCAAAAGCGTGGCAATATCAGGAACCACTGGAAACTGGGGAACCACTATTTTTTTTAACTTTGGGCAAATCAATCACAAAACGGTAAACGTCCTCATGAGCATCAGAGGAACCTGAGGGTGCCCTTTTAAGAATCGGAAGAATAGGACTATTACAAATGTTGGCAAACGTCTCTTCAACCACTCCCTTTTGTATCAAATCCTGAATAATCTGTAGTAGGGCCCGTTCTCCCGCCTGAGGTATTTTATACTGAGGAATACGAGGCAAAATAGCATTTTCTTTAACCTGTTTTGAAACCGGTGGTATATGCAATAGTCCTACATCTGTATCACCTGTCGCCCATAGAGTGGATGGTACGCTAGCAAATTCAACGGAAGAGGGTGAGACAGACACTGTTTAGTACCCACATTTGGACCCATCATCATATAAACACCTTCTGGGGAACAATAAATAATAGCATATAATGTCTTCAATAAATCCAAACCCATTAAATTTTCACCACAATTGGACGTCAACAAAAACGGGGAATCCACAGTAAAAGGACCAACAGTCAATGCTAGGAGTCATGAAATGGGGCTTACAACCGGTACACCTGAAAAACTGACCAAAACATTATTATGGCCAGACAGAGCCGCCCCAGGGACCAAATGTTGAGAAGCAGAACTCTTCGTTGCACCTGTGTCCACCAAAAATTCCTTAGTCGAACCTTGAAAATCCGCAGTGACATAAGGACCACGCTGATCTACAGGTATCGGAACTGGTCCCTCACTCTGTCCATGGCTATCCTAGCTGTAAGACATCCCTGTCACCTCATCCATATCATAATCATCATAATAATACTGTCCATCATGAGGGTCATCAAAGTAATTAGTATCTGAGCGACCCTGTGAGATCGCAGCATTCTGAGCTCTATCGGACCCACGACCTCGTCCACGAGAACCTCGCCCTCTAGGGACAGCAACCTTCTGTAAAAACACAAGACACTCGCTACACCAATGGCCCTCCTCCTTACAATATGCACACTGATTTGGTCCCAAAGTTGTTGTGGTCGGCTGTCTGCTGGTGTGCGGAACCACCGCGTCCCTACCATTTCCCTAAACGCTTGTTGCAACAGCACCTTTGTCTTCAACTCCTTATGTTTTTTATCTGTTTTCTCTTTCTCTTCCTGGTCACGATGCTCATATTGCATATGAGCCATATTCAAAATAACGTAGGGGGAAGAGGTGGACCAGGTACTCTCAGCCGCTTGTAAATGAGTCGCAATTTCAGGAAGCAGATTAGAAACAAATCTGTCAACAGACAACCGAACTCCTCCCTCATATCCTGGCCACTATCATCCAAAAACGTATCTTCAAACCGAGTAAAGAAATCAGACACACTTTCATCCTTCTTCTGTCCACAAGCCATCAACTTATCCCAACTCACCTTCTTCGGCGGAATAAGAGAATGCATATATGTAATAATACGACCGTGCAAAGCAAGTATCTCAGCTCGTGGCTTATCACCTGGCTTCCTTTCCTCATCCTATCCCTTTATCTGCTCCCAGGTGCCACCCAGCTCCGCAACATGATCTTGAGTATAAACCTGTCTCCAAATGTCAACCGGAGCAAGAAGACCAAAGAACATTTCAATATCAGCAAGAGTCATTACAATAGAAGAGGCAGCTTCAGTCAATTCTTTATAATAGGTAGTGGGATTTTTCCTGGGATCAGGCAAATGAGTCTTGAAGGATAGTACCTCACTTCTTTTCCATGGTGTATAAACTCATTGTTTCTGAAAACGGGCCGCCACTGTCATGGGTACTAAAAACTTCACTCATGTGAGTCATTCTTAAATCTGTCACTCTGATAATGCACTGTTCTTATTTTAAAAGATGTATGATGGTTTCCTTATTTGTAGAAAAGAGATCTCCTAAGAAGGTGTTTGAAAACATGAGGCATTTCCTAAATTATGTGGCATTTATCATTTAAGAATAAACTCTGAAATGCTGTTCAAGTTTAAAGACATGAGTCATGTTAAGACACGAGGCAGAACACATGAGTAAACGTTATGGAATTACAAGGCATGAGTCATCATGGACACGAGGCAGAACACATGGCTTAACGTTAATATCAGGAGAAAGCCCAATGAACTAAAAGATATTAGCATTTCACGTGTCAACTGCTAACACGTGAAACACGAGCTGACAATTAGCTACGCGAGCAGTTAGAAGGTATTTAAACCGCTCGCGTGTAACACCCAGTGCTTGATCTCGTCTGATCGTCAGCGCTTACCTGTTTCACCAGACTCCTGCGGTGGCGTTTCTTCCCTGGCTGCTGCTTTCCTGGATTCCGCTCCGTGGTTCTCGCTGTTCCCGGCTGCTGCACTCTTGCTCTCTTCTCCGTGGCAGCTGGACTTCCCGGATCTGCTTCCATAGTCTTCCTTCCGCTTCCGGTGCACAACGCAGGACCTAGAAAATGAAACAGAAAAAGAGATAAGTTTTAATTACAGCTTTACAAGGCATTGTTAAGCACTAGAAAAACAATCGGTGAGTTATTTAAACTTTCTTTAGTCTTTCTTTGGAATCGCACGAACGAAAAAGTGAACCTAATTCATTATTTTGAAATAATCAAGAACTGATTCATAAAACCTTGGTTATCCAGCAAAGGAACATTAATCAAGGAACTGAGGGGCATATTCACAAGGAGCTATCGCCGAATTAACGGCACTTTATCGCAGCCAAAGTCGTGATAAATTTACCTCGCCATTCACAAGCCAGTGTTAACAGCCCACAGCACCAGTTTACCCGCGATAGCAGCCGCATAAAACATCGCCACAGAGGACTCCTGCAAATATCGCTAATGAGATGCAGAGTAGGCGTTCCCGTGACAAAAGCCGAGACAACAGCACACCTCAACATTCACAAGGACCAGCCACATCCGCGATAAAAACACAAAACAGGCGATAAGACGCGTTAGCACCAGGAAATTTACACCTGCTCTGACCTGGTGTAAAGTCGGACGGCAGCCAGCACCGTAAAAGGGAGCACAGCCCAGGGCCACATCCGAAGGGCAACAGATGCCATGGAGCCACTCATCATGCAGCCCGGACACCCAAGAGGGCCACAACACCCACCAACACCACACCCAGGCCCGCAACCCCACCCCCCGGGACCACCCCCAACCCCAGACTAAGAAATTGCACACCAACACCACGAATCCCAAAACAAACATTTTGCCTGATGTCGCACAAGCAGGAAAATAAACATACATGCGTGGACAGAAAATGGAGAATCAGTCATACAGCAATGCAATCACCAACACAAAACACCATACAAACAAAAGCAGAAACAACCCTTAGGATGAGTCCTAGCTGCTCCTCACTGGCCAATCCGTAGCACATAGCCTGGAAGACCAAATCCAAGAGAAGAAGGTGTACCATGTGCCCAACAAAGGAAAGAGAGGGAGAGAGCGAGGGAGAGAGACCGAGTAAGATAGCACAAGCAGCACAAGGCCGCTCGGGCACCTGGCTCCACATGCCAACATGTGTGTGTGCATCGCCATCCGTACACCATGAGCCCAAGGCCGTGTCCCAATCTCAGCGCCAAACCCACATCACATTCCGAAAACGAAAGTAGTAGTCAGACAAACATCAGGGATGAAAGTACCATTGTCCCAATGCAGAATGCGGGAGGACACCCGCACCTCTGACCTTGGTCCAGAACGCGCCTGGAACACCCTGATAGAGATGCAATGGCATATGGGGACGACTCCCACACCACGCATTCTGCAAATGAACCATCGACTCATCCACAGCCCACACACAGAAGCCCCTGCCTGTGGTACCCCCGCATGGGATGCCCTTGACACTCACAGAAATAGCAACCCATAATGCACAACGTTGCACACACATTCGAATCATTGCTCAGAGCTGTGGCATATCCTCCACACAACTGCCGCAGTCCAGAAGAGAGCCTGTTCACGAGACGCACCAACGCAATGGCAGGCCATACCGGGCACATGCACAACCCCCGTCACGTGGAACAGTACCATGCACGTATGCTGCATTTACTGGGCGCACTGCCACTGGCAGTGCTGCGGATCAGTTACAGGCTCAGCTTCCGCATTGCCCACGTCACCTGCGTCCAGCCCTGGTTCCACTGCCGAACATGCACATTCGAGTGTCCCATGGATGTCTGCCTATCCAACACAACTGTTGATGAATTGGACTATGACTTGTATCTGCGCCCCCTGTTGGATCATGAACAGGAATGTAACCAAGACAGCCGTGCATGGGATGCCTTGACATACTGCGTATGTATTGGTAGTTGTGCATGGGAGATTGCAAAATTTCTTGTGTGCAGTGACCACATCAAGGCACTCCCCTAGTGGGCTGTGTTGCGGATCGGTGAGACGGCGTGGGCTGAGCACACCTGCCCGGACCACCTAATGGAATGGCTCACCCTGGTGTTCCTTGAACACGACAATGACGTACTATTGGAACACATTGCACATGAAGCTGCACGGGCATTCATGGACGAGTAACTACGTTCCTGCAGCCACATCCGATTGCCACCCACAGCACATGGCCCAACAACTTGTTGCATCGTGGGGATTGCTCACATATCCCACCACAACAGAGGACACGTCTGCCAACCTTGGGCTCTGGATGCATGTGCGTGGAATAACGCGTGTGTACACACACCTGTGCAAGGCGACGCAGGTCCATGGTCGGAGCAACACAGCATCGTCTGGCAACGTTGCCAATTCGGACACACTGCTGGGTGAGAGCACACACATGGCAATGTAGCACGACATGTGAACCTGTCGGACCCTCACACCTGATCACTGTCGGCAGAGCAGACAATCGGCGCACCCCGGAGGCAGAGCACCATGCAGACCCCACGTGCAGTGAGTCGTGCCCCCTCACACGGGCAATGTGCAGACGCCAAACAACACATGACTCATCCAGCAAAGCAGGGCTGTGAGCATTGCAATCCATGATGAATGTTGTCTATTTCAGCCCCACCATCATCTGAACCTCGACATGTGCCCATGCTGCGTGTAAGTGTCTTAAGCATGTCCCTGCCTGTTGTGGCCGTTGCCTCGTCAGTACTGACACGCACATGCCAATAAAGCCTATGCCACTCCACTGGTGTCTAACTGTGAGGTGTGTTGTTTAGATTGTCCACTTGTGTGCCGCAATGAGCCTCGTCCCAACACAGGGAGAACTGACTGATGCATGTGCAATGGGGGTGTGTCCCTTTGGCAAGTTCCGCCTCTGTGAGCCAGACATTGTTTTTGGATAGGTGCTGGACGACATGTGCACTTACATGACTCCAGCTATGTGTGTATGGTGTCCAACCTCTGACCATGTGGAGCAATGTCATACATCACAACGGAATGTGTCCACACAGATGTGTGTAAGTCGGTATATGGTGTCCAACCTCTGACCATGTGGAGCAATGTCATACATCACAACGGAATGTGTCCACACAGATGTGTGTAAGTCGGTATAAGACATGAAGTTCTGCTGTCACACGTGGTGTGGGATACCACTCCTGGCCTGCCACCATTTTGGTCACTCCTACACACGGCCCTATTCAACACATGGACGTGTGCCTACGTTGGGGTGTTGTGAGATTGCTGTTGATGTGCAATGGGGACACAGCTAATACTCACCTTCCCAGGCATCCAATTGGCCATGTGTCTCAGGGATAGACATGCGCATAGATGTCAGTTACCAGGGTGTACCTTCATGTGCAATCATCGTCCCCACATCCAGCCATACTTCCATACGTGAGTGAACATAGTGATGACACATCTGTGTGATTTAGAATGTTTTATTCACTTTCAGGTGATTGACGGAGCTGGAGCAGTACCTGGCCATCCAAGCCCACATCACATGGAAGCCCAGTGGTGGGACAACCAGAGTCCTTTGGGGATTGCACAGTGATTGGGAAGAGGGAGAGTGCAGTCTGCAGCAGGATTGCTGTGTGATTGGCCAGCGGGGAAGAAATGGCAGTCCGTGTCGGGGTCCGGGTGAATGTCGCAGGGTGTTCCGGAGGTCAGTAGGAGGTATTTCCCAGGGCATGATGCATAGGTCATGACCAGGCAGGGACAGGCCATATGGCGGTGATGGATGCTACTGCCTCCTTTCTCACACAGTAGTTCCCATCCCCTTCTCACTCCCCTGATACGGGTTCTGTATCCGGTGTCTCCGGTGTGTGTGGCGGGGAGATGGCTGCATCGCTGTGTGCCCCTGACACATCAGACTGCGTAGGTGATGGGGCAGCATCACAGTGTGCCACAGACACATCAGGGGTCGGAGCTGTGTGTGTCGATGTTCCCGCTGCAGTCATCTGGGAATGGCTCAGTGGCAGCAATGGCAAGTTGGAGTACTGCAGGGCGTTGCTGTTCCCAGCCACTGCTCGCTGGTGTCCAGCCGTGGCAGACATACTTCCAGCCTGCATCTGCTTCATGGTGTCCATTGCCCTCCGCATCTGTGACAACTCTGTGCTGTCATGGCTGGTGCCTGTCTGACCAGGCAGTTCTTGTATTAGACTCATGGCACCAGCGAGGTTAGCCAAGGTCTGTGGCGGAGCATGGTGCGTACAGGGGGTGTCCGATAAGGACTGTACGTGGTCCCTGATAGGACTCAGACACCCACGTATGGCATCGAGTTTGACTGCCACAAGCTCGAAACCCAGCCGCAGCTGATGAGCCAACTCCACCTGGCAACCCAACACACACCGTTGGAATTCCATGTACTGGTCGGGGGGGTCCTGGGAGACAGCCGTGGTGGTGTGTGTTTCCTGCTGTGTGGTCTGTGCAGGTGATGGGGTCACCTCGAGGCAGCTGGCCTGGCCTGCTCCTGGG
Organism: Calotriton arnoldi; assembly: GCA_963921515.1. Classification (NCBI taxonomy): domain Eukaryota; kingdom Metazoa; phylum Chordata; class Amphibia; order Caudata; family Salamandridae; genus Calotriton; species Calotriton arnoldi. The sequence goes on along the minus strand of CAWUFW010002675.1, from coordinate 2,000,572 downwards.
GGTGGGGTGCAGAGGCTGTCCAGCATCCGTTGGAGGGTGTCTTGACATATGTGCAGGTTGTCCTCTTCATCATCAATGGTGGGATGTGTGGTATGCTCTGAAGGGGTTGTTGTTTGTCCCTCTGCAATGTAAAGGGGAGATGCAGGTTAACAGAGTTTCACATGTATGGTAATGATTTGCAGATGTATACATTCAGACTGCATGCCAATGTACATTGTGACTGCTTGGGGGGTGCTGGCTATTTGATGGCAGTCAGTGTGTTTTTTGACTACATGACGGATGTGTTTTAGTACCCGTACATTATCATCACACAGTGTCAGGCAATGCCAGATGTGGGTGGACAGTTACTACGCACGAGCGGAACCTGTTGTGAGCTCTGTCCTGTGGTGCTGGTGTTGCACTTTGTACCACATTGCCTTCATTGCTGATGTTCTGTGATTGCTATGTGTGTGTGCTGCATTGTGGGGGAGTTGCCCCTGCAGCTCTGATTTCGTGTAGCCTTCTCCCTTTGAGGCGGGGTGCCTTTGAATTGTGTGCTTTTTGGGGCCTGATTTGCTTTTGACTAGGGTCATGTGTGCTCGCGGACTGTTTTTGTGGCCTGGTGCATTGTTCGTCTGCTGCGTGTATTGTAAGGCATGGGTTGTGGGTGCACGTGGACACGTCGGAGTGTGACCTGCTCCTTTACAGATGTGATCCGCACTTGGCTACCTCCATGTCGATTCGTGGGCCATGTCATTTTTTTGGGGCAGCTGCCATGCTATCGGACATGCAGTGTTACTTGCATAGTCAGTGTGGGTCACGGAGCAGCTACTTTGCTGGATTCAGCACATGTGCACGGGTCGGTTGTGATATTGGTGATAGGGGGGGGCCCCTCTGTGCACATTGTGGATGGGGGCCTACTTGGCGTTTCTATGTGTGCTGCAGTGTGCCAAGGCATTCAGGGACATGTTCCACAGTCATTGTGGCTGTGCTGTGTGCTGCGCGTAATTGTGCATGTGTGCCATTGTGCCCATCTCCCCCCGTCCCTAGTCGTTGCTCACCCTGTTGCTGTTTGGTCAGGTTGTATCGTGCTGTGGCCAGGCCCCCCAATCCTGCCATTGTCTCCTCACTGCTGACTGTGGCCACCATTTGCTCTAGCTCATCCAGCTCCTCCTGTGTCGTAGGACTCCCACCTCCAGTCGCGGTTGCTGCCTCCCTGTTGGCGGTGAGCTTATGTTTGGTCTGCCTTTTCAGATCATGCCAGCGCCTCTTGATCTCCTCCAGTGGCCTCCTCGACACTCTGACTGCATTGACGTGGGTGACGATGGCCTGCCATATTTCGGTTTGGGTTGCCAGTGCCGCAGTGGAGGTGCCGAACAGTTGTTGATGGTGTTCGGTCACCCCCATGACGATGATCTGGTCTTCCTGCGGACTGTACCCGGTCTTCCTCTTCCTCTTGTCCTTGCCCTTCCCTGAAAGCAGGGTTCCTGGATGGTCCTCCGTAGGGCTTGTGGTGTTCGACTTGTCCTCTGCACTCGGTCCGGGTGCATCCTTGTCGCTACGCAGTTTGAATTGTTTTGGGGCTTTTTTTCCCCTTTCTTTTATGGTGCTTTTTCCCGCCGGCCGCGTGGGATTTACAGGCCTGTGGCTGGTGTTCGCTGATTTCTGTACCGTGATTGGCCTCATCGCTTGATTTCTTGCGTTCGCATTTCGCATTTTGTCGGCGTGGCGTTGATTTTCACGCTGACATTTGACGCGTTATCTGGTGGCTATTGCATGGTACCCCCTTGTTGTGAATTCCACGTTCACACGTGGATATTTTCCCATGATAGGCTGCGATATTGAAAGTTGCGTTACGCTACTCTTGCGGTAGTTATCACATGTTCTTGTGAATATACCCCTGAATCTTTTTAAGCAACTTTTAGCTGGAACACAGCACTGTTGGAAACAGAAACTTACATTATTATTTTTTTTATTTTGTCAATTACTTATGAAACTTTCTTATTTTGATTTGAGAATTCTGGAACAAGTGTATGAGAAAGAGCCACGGACACCAGAATCAAGATCTTCTGATAAAGAAAGTAATTGATACGATGTTAAGAGATTATGCAAGACTACATATGTAATTATAGAAATCTCCTGGAATTGTCGTACCATCAGAAGATTTATATCCCTCAATATTCCACTCCTGCAGAGACATCCCTCGTGGTCCTACAGGAAGAGTCAGAAGACGCAGTCCTTGAGTTTACGAGGTACCCTTACACGTGCACCAGAAGAACTCTCTCTTTCTTGTTTCTCATTCCCCTCCCCCTTTCCCCTCGGGGCCTTTCAGATGACCAGAGTATATAATCTATCTCTGCTATTTGTTAGTTCCTAAATAGACTGGGGTTCGGTCATCATCAACAAGAGCAAGGAGAACAGGTGAGTGGCTTGTATGACAGCCACACCTGGTCTGGTGACAGTACCACGCTGATCTGTTAACTCTGGTATTTCTGGGTGATATATAAGATGAACCTCCCGCATCGGAAACTGAGATACCGACTTAGGACTATTCTCATACAACCTTCCCCTGTAAATAATTAAAGTCGTATGATTCCTAAAGACTAAAATACACATTATCTCTAACATCAAATAAAATTTGAGGCGCTTCTGTCCCAAAGTGTTGCTGCCAAAGACTAATCAACGTAGCGGACATATGCTTAAGGGCATGTTGCTGTATAAATGGCTCAAAATCTCGCATAATTTCCCAATCATCCTCCACACTATATATTACATTACGAGCCCACTGTGCAGCTTGATGAGCTATTACTTGTTTTTCGTCATCCCCCACCCCAGACCGCACTAAAGGGCCCATACGCTCCTTAAATTTAGTCCAATCTCTATCCTCAAATCCGAGTGCTGGCGTCTCATGACTGAAAGATGTCGGAGGATGAAAAACCATGGAAGGAGAAACAACAGAAGTGATAGGTACAATTGTTGCTGGCGCTTGTACTGGAGGAGAGAGAATAGATGATACAGGAGTTGAGACAGTAGGTGTGCTAATAGTCATAGTTGCCAAAGATGGCGAAGGCAAAGAAGGAGCAGGGGGTGCCGTAGCCAAAGCCATCGAAACAACAGTTGTAGATATCGGAACAGTTGAAGTAGATACAACCGGCTGCTGCGATTGTAAGGGAACAGCGGGGTATATCCTCTGCGGGGCATATGGAGGCGGGGGTCCAGTGTCTAACAATTCCTCCACAAAAGTATCTGTTTCCTCTTGGGCCAAATAAGATTTATCAATATGCAACTGAAACCTCCTATCTTCACATTCAACTCCTGCCTCTTGCTTTTCTCTATCATATGCTACAGCTTTCTGGGTCAGTGTTTGCATCGTCCCCTTCCGTGCATCCGTTTCCATTTTTAATTGTCTCTGTCTAGCCGCTTTCTGCCATGTTCTGAGGGAATCAAACATAGACTGTCTACTTCATCTTTCAAATAACTGTTCCTGTAAAAACCCAATCTTTTGTTCATCAAAAGTGCCCGTCAACAGCCACTGTAACTCGGCATTGTCCCTCGTATATTTGTGCCATAATGTACTAAACATAATAGGGCCAAGACCATGCTTCACATACATATCAAAATTAGGGGTGCCTTCTGGAGGCCCTGGCTCAGCCTCTTCCAATCGAGCATCTGCAGAACAACAATGACAACACAAAGAAAAAATCTTGCTAATCCCAGGAATTTTCAAAAAGAAGAAAGCAAATTCACTATTTTTGCCTGGCAAAGCAATTGCAAATGCTTTTTATCAGAAATGGTCCTCAGACCGTACCAAACTCAAACCACAATGGTATCATATCCACAAAGAACCAAAACAAACTCACCTGATATGAGTAGTACAAATGAACCAATTCTCCACTGCCGAGTCTTCAGACCAAACAGTCAGATCCGAGGGTTTCGCCGTTCAGGACTCCAGTCGGGATGACCACTGGGCGAGGCACTGTCCAGCAGGATGGACGGGGCAGCTGCGAGCAATCGATACTCCTTGAGCAGGGATCCCTGAACCGTCAGTCCGACCTGACGATATCCTCGACCTCCCCTCCCGTCCGCAGAAGGGGATGGATCAATCACCCGAAGGAGTCCCTGTTCGGGCGCCAACTGAAGGAAGTGGCCCACTTTGGGTCACCCGGGTCACTAATGACCACCTCGTAGCCTTCCATACCAAATGAAGAGTCGGTCAGACAGTAGAGAATACAAACCAATAACTGTTTATTCAAAATACACTCAGAGCGGAGCCCAGTCTGCCCAGTCACTAGGAGTGCTGCAGAGTGACTGAAATCGACAAGCATAAAGATACTTTATGTACTTTTCGTAACTGGGCTAGAACAGACCCATAGTGGAATTTTCCAGGCAGGTGCTTCAAAGCAATGGAATACAAGAGAAAAACAATCTCAGTGCTCAAATCTTACACAAAGTTACAAAGTCCAAGGTTATTCCGGTCGGGCCAGTCACCAGACAAGTGGGAGAAGGCCTCTATCTAGTGAGAAAGGTATGCACTAATAAGAACAGTCTATTCATTAGTGAAGCAAAACCCAACCTTTGAAAAAACAAAACCTAGCAGAGGCCTTTTCTCAGAAATAGCGAAGGATTAGCTTCGATCATGATTCAAAATGGTGCCGCGAATGCTAACTTACATAGGATAATGCGCAAGCAGAAACATTTCTATTCTAGCAATAGCCCCTATCACTTGGAAAGAGAAAGTGCTAAAGCCGGTGTCCATAACCATGGTTTCCCTGTTCTCCCACGGGATTAAACACTTAAGGCAAACTAATTACTGACTTTCTCCTAGGTCTCTGATTTTCAACTCTAAAGATACATTTATTTATTTGTATGGATAAGCAGGAAGGACTGCCTTTACTTATTTGTAAATATATCAATTAGTACACACCAGAACCGAAATAGGGAATAGACTGCCACCAGTCCAGTGACAGGTGCAATAGACTACTTGTTCTCTTGCTACTAACAGCAGACCCATCCTTTGCTCACATAGATTATTCTTTGCTAAACGGAAATTAAATAACCTAGATCTGTGGTTTCTGTTTGACTTAGATGTATCACATCAGTTAATTTTCACATCTCCAATGGTTTATACTGACAGATTTTGTTGTGATATTACCCAGATCCTTGCTTTCTGCATGGTTTGTATTATCATATGTTTTTATCTGATCATACCTGCTTGATTTGCCTGTAATTTGTGCCCTGACTCTTCCCATATGCCGACCATTTTTTATGTGTGCTTTGCACTTAGAGAAATCGCATCACATTTATTTTGCGTACTGGTACAATACTTTCACTTTCACTTTTTGAAGATAGTCTCTTTCAAGATTGGAAAATATTTGTGGTTGTTGACCTTGCAATATGTCCTGAAGAAGACCCACCTATTTTTTCTTTGGAGTCGAGACATCGATTGCTAAGTTACAGACTTAGGTGAAATCAGTTTATTCATTTACAACTGTAAATCTAAATATTCAATATGGCTGTTCATATCTCTATCATTACTGCACATTTTTGTGCCTTTCCACCTTTTAAATCTTTTTGTGCCAAGGACGTAACGTTTACCTCCTCCGCCACAGTGGCCTTGTGTGGAGGGCATAACTGTTACATCCTCTGCACACGCCCAGGAAATCCCTATGCTGTTTATAGCAGTGGGATTTCATTTTTTTTGTAATTCAGCCTCGGGAGCAGGGAAAGAGCTTCCCCTGACATTTGTATCGGGAGACCTGGAGAAATGCCAGGTGGAAGGAAGTTTGTGGCTCCCTACAGATTACAGAACTTTCTTTCACAGAAATGTGAGGACAATTTGTTTTTTATAGTTAAAGTTTGAAGTTTGCAAGGGATTCTGGGTAATAAAACGTGTGAGAGCCATGCAAGTCAGCCCACCCTGGATAGCCCTAAGTTGGCTACGTTTCCCTGCAGTGGCAGCTCCTCCGCAAGGCAGAGGAGCGTCGCCCCACTGCAAGTTGAGCAGTGGAAAATACAAATAAAATGATAAGAACAAGAAGTTATTATCATTTTATTTTCCTTTGCAACTCCGGGCGGGGCGGGGCGGGACTGGCTCGCCGCAGAGGGAGCAGGAGTGGTTTGCACTCCCGCCTACATGCGCATGACACTTTGACCTGCCCTCTTGGGCCGGCCAAACAGTCATGCGTAGTTGGCATGTTCTCCATTGGGCTGTGTTGCACACCCCCACGGAGAACATGCTCAGCCTCCCCAGGCACTGCCTGAGTGGTCCAACAGGCTGAGACCAATCACGATGCTGCTCCTGCTGCGTCATGATTGGTTGGAAGAGTCCGGAAGCCTGGGTGCTTCCGGTGCAGGCTGCAGGCAGCAGCTGAGAAGAAGACAAGAAGACGTAGAAGAGGTGTGCGGTGAAGGCAGCGGCAAAGCAGGTACATTTATTTTTATTTGTTTTCATCATTTTATCACTCCCCCCGGCCCTACCACCCCCATTCAGACGCAGCCGCCACTGTTTCCCTGGGCGCTGGCTGAGCTAGGCTCCAAAATCTAGGGGAACAAAAATAGCAGAACAAATGTTATTATAATTTTTCTGGGCCCAGAGAGCCTTCATCTGCGTGGCCGGGTCCAGAATCTATGACTGGGCCCAAGGGCCCTGCCAGGCCCCAGGGCAGGCCCTACTGCCCCAGGCTCCGTCCTCTGGCCTGCCGCACCACAAAAGGCCCTGGACGGGGTTTCATCAGGCCCGAAGAGGCCTCCACTGCTTTGCCTGCGTGATAAGGTGCCTGTGGGCCCTGGTCAGAGTTCTATCAGGGCCCTCCTAGCAGCCCGTGCCTGAAGCCTAGCTGGGGCTCTGAGCACCCGGGCCGCAGGGTCCCCTGAGCCTGGCCATTTGGTCGCATGCCATGCTTTCCACTGTGGTGACCAGATGGCCGAGCTGCCCTGTAAGTCCCTATCAGGGCTCATTTGCTTCCGTGAGCCCAGCCAGGGTTCCAAGGGTACCAGGGAGGCCTTGCTGGTGCCACAGGGCCCGGGAGCTCTGACCAAGCCTGAGGCCCCGCCAGGCCCCAGCAAGGACACCCCTGCCCTGGGCTCTGTCCTCCAGCCTTGGCCCCATCCTTGGGTCTGCTGTGTGGCATAGCACCTGGGATGGGGTCCTGGGGACACAGGAAGGCCTTCCCTGCGCTGTAGTGTCCAACAGCTCTGACTGGGCCCCAGGGCCCCACCGGGCCCTTGGGTGGGTGCTCCCAGCCTGGGCTCCATCCTCCGGCTTGCCACACCACCAAAGGCCTGGGATGGAGGTCTTTCTGGCCCAGGGAGGCTTCCCCTGCTTGTATGGGTTCAGAAGCTCTGGCCAGGGACCGGGCAGGCCCCTGGGTGGGAGCCCCCCCATCCTGGGTCCCGTCCTTGGCCCTCCTGCATGGCAAAGCAGCCGGGCCCCAGAGCTAGTACCCCCACCTTGGGCTCTCTCCTCCAGCTTGCTGGACTGCCAAAGGCCCGAGATTAGGGTCCATGGGGCAGGGGAGGCCCCCCTGCTTGGCCTCGTTCAGAAGCTCTGCCGGGGCCCTGGTGGGCCGCGGGGTGGGGGCCCTCCCTCCATCCTGGGCTCCTTCTTCCAGCCCACTGCATAGCCAAGCCCCTGGGACAGGCTCCTTCGGGCAAGGAAGGCCTTCCCTGCTTGGCCAGGAGCTCTGACCGGGGCTTCTGGGCCCCTGCTGGGCCTGGGGCGAGCCCTCCTGCCCAGGGCTCTTTCTTCCGGCCTGCCACCCTGCCAAGTGCCCAGGACATTGGTCCATCGGACTCAGGGAGGCTTCCCCCTGCTTGGCCTGGTTAAGAAGCACTGCGGGTGGCCCCGACATGCCCCGCGGTGGGGGCCCCCATCCTGGGCTCTGTCTTCGGGCCCACCTTATAGTCAAGACCCTGGGACGGCTTTCTGTGGCCCCAGGAAGGCCTCACCTGCTAGGCCGGGTCCAGGAGCTCTGACCCGGGTGCCTGGGCCCAGCGAGCCCTCCCACCATGGGCTCTGTCCTCCGACCTGCAGTCCTGACAAGGGCCCAGGACGTGTAGCCATTGGGCCCGGGGAGGCTTCCCCTGCTTGACCTGGTTCAGAATATCTGCCAGGTGGCCCCGGTGTGGGCTCCCCCTGTCATGTAGTTGCTAGGCGTCCCCTAGGACCTGTGCGTTTTGGATGACCTAAACTGAGGGCTTGGTGTCCCAACGGCTTCCAAACACCCCCAAAGGATATGTCAGCCATTAGACCAGCTAGCTCTACAGTGCCACTACCACCCCACTGTATTCTACCATGGGGTAGGTAGTTTCTGGCAACCATTGAACATGACAACCCTGATTCCTTAGGGATCATGGAAAACAGTACAGTACATTTTGCTCAGACACTTGTGCTTGCTTACTCTCAGAAAATACACAGGATGGCGATTAGGACATTTCAATAAGTATTTATTGGTCCAGCGACAGTCTTGTGTAAAACATATGTACTGCGACAATCAAGAGACAGAAGCATACAAAAGAGATTGCTAGTACCAATATAGTAAATAGTAGATACATTTCTACCACAGTGCTAATAAGATGAACATAAGCGGTTCAGATAAAAACAGTAGCACTTGCATATTCCTAAAATACGCGCCCTAAGTAATTTGCCTAAATGTAGCTAGCCTAGATCTGTATGTGTAGCATGTATATGCGTGTAGCTATGTGTATCTGTAGCCAAGAAACCCCTAAGGAAGAACCAGCCCCCTCACCTGATGGTTGAGAATGAAGGACCCCGTCTCTGCTTCGAGGATGACACCCCACAAGGGATGTCAGACCGCTGCATGTTGAAGATTCAGCATGCAGGACCCCATGCCAGTCTGGAAGGAATTCTTCTCTAATTTGTAGGGGGTAATAAGAGTCTTTTATACTAGAGTGGTCACTACTGGGTTCCTTCTAGAATTGATACATTTTGAAAACAACCATAAATGTTTTGGAAACAATCATTAATGTTTTTCCAAACAAATTCGAACATGCACAGCTGGCTTTTGGCCAAGGATGAAAAAAGTGGCGACCCTTATACAGAATAATTATACCATGCTTGAGGACATGTTTATGTACGTCAGTTACAGGGATTATGATACAGTACAGAGAGCCTGGTTTCAAAGAGACAGGAGCAAGCTACTAGGTGAAAGGTCACCTGTTTAGAATCGTTATCGTCGTGTGGATGGGACAATGTATGTAAAGTTGTGTATACATGACAGGACTATCCTAAAGGACATGACACCCACTCATCAAAAAGTCAACAGGGTCAGCTAGGTAATGATAAAGCTAACGCTATTAAAAGGCATAAAAATCATTTACAATAAAACATAATAAAAGCACTTTTAAAAGCCAGAAAAAATGTCCGTAAAAAGTCGTTTTTGCCTAAAAAGCGTTCAGAGAGGTCCTCTAAACTTGTATATGTGGTTGTTACACTGAGCACCTTGATAGCCATTATGCTCAGTTAGAGCAGAGAAGGAAAAATAAAACAAAGTCAGTTTCGAATTTCAATTTAGTAAATGTTTAAAAAGTTGCCAAACGGGTCCCAGCACAGGAGAGGCCAGATTGTTTAAGAATCCTGCGCTGAAGACTCAACATCGTATCTGCAGGTGGCAATCCCTCCAGTACTTCCAGTATCATGTTGAGTGAGCAAAGATGTTAATCTCCGGTTCCCACAGCAGCCGCTGGGGAGGAATTAGATGCCTGCTCGCCTGATACCGATGCCTGTACCTCTGGAGCAGAGCCACTTTCCAATCCAACAGGAGCCGAAGCATCCCTTGGAGGCTCTAGAAATGCTGTCATCAACATGGGAATACGCTGTGGATAACTGTACACGTGGGCCTGCAAGGGCTCCAGGATCACTTCTATGTCCAGCGGCACAACCGATGGAAGTGTCAGACACAGGTCCAACACACAGCCAAATCCGCAGAAGAGGCAATGGAACACAGGCAGGACACAGTCTAGCCAGACCGGTCTGAAAGACAGGAACCAAACCTCACTCAGCTCTCGAAGCTGATGCGTAGTCAGGTAGAAGACCATATGCTCACGACAACATCGTTCCAGCAGTGTTCTCTCCATTTCTTGAGGGACTGGGACGTCCAGTCCGAATCAATAGGATTAAAATCAGGATGCCTGCTACTGATAGCAGGCCCAAAGGAAGCCCTCCAAAAATGCTTCCAAGTACGGAGTGTATGAAAACTGGTATTAGTCCGAAGATGGTCTGAAAGGTGGTTAGGAGGCCTGATCCAAAGCGCTTAAATAAGTGTACGATCCCACTCGTAGCAGACATGTTAAAGATATGATGAACCATTTCTCCGAAATGGATCGGGAAGTTTGTACGGACCAGGGCATGTATCTCTGCCGAAGACCTTACAACCTGGAGATCAAAAGTCTCTCGGGCTGAAGTTAAGGCAACATTTTGTTGAAACAACATGGCTTTCAGTCTGCTCAGTGAATCAAACCATATACTGGAAACATTCATTGAAGGCCTCAGTGGTGCCTCCCTAACTGTGCAAGCCGGGGGAAACAATACTTGCTTACAGCAAACAACCCTGAGGAATACTGTGACTAGATATGCGATGCCTGGCATCATCCCACAACAGCCTTGATCATTTAGCATTAAATAACTCCCATTCGAGAGCAACTCAAAAACTGGGTGAATCACTACAGCTGGGGAGCCTTTCAAGTAGCAAGATAAGTTTGCTTTTGACGCATTACACGCTCCATGAAGCGACACTTCTTTGCACACTAAAGACCCACTAAAAGCCTTCCCGCAGTCTGTACCACTTAAGAAAACTTCAGTGTGCTTGTTTCTGCACCTGTGTCTATACAGTAACTCCCAGGTTTCCTGTATGTACCCTTCACCCGACGCTTCATACCTGCCTGCTTGGATGTATCTAAGGCAGTATTGGAACTGGAATGTCGTGATTGGCAGTGTGATATATCCATGAATTAACCATTCTGTAGATGGTGACTCTGCTACTGTAAAAGGTAACTTCTCAAATTTTTTAATGAGCAGCATAGTGTACTTTGCATCTCTGCATGCCATGGTCAGTTGTCGGTCGGTCAGATTATAAGCCGAAAACAGATTTGAACCAATAATGTACCGCCATGGCACGTAGCCAGAAAGCAGTGATTGTAGCGTCCAGCTTAAAAGCACAATGGAGCACAATTCGATTGCCCATGTTGTAAAATAGACAAATCTTGTTCCATTATGTCAATTGCTGAGGACACAATGTTGCCCAGTAAATAAATACGCGAAGAAAGTGAGGTAATACCATTGTATACGACAGCCAAGGCTTTTTCCAGGTTAATCCTATCAATCTCATGTAATCTCTCAGCAGCATCCTGTTGGGAGACTTTTCATATTTCATTGTAGATGGCATAAAAAGAGCGTTTCTTAAGTGGTTTCTTGGGACCTAACAAGAAATCCCTAAGATCCGTGTTGTCAGAGAGAAGGGACAAGTGTTGTTTCACCTGTAATAGTGTTGAGGTTTTTAGCCATTCTAGGCACAACTTCCCAACACTATAAGAAGTCACTACCCCTGGGTCGTCTGTGTGTACATAGCGCAGGTCAGGCCGATGGATACTAAACCCTCTGGTGGTATCCTTGAAACTTGATTGACACCTATTTGTATCGATAGGCCACACCAACCATCCCTTCCAATTGGGAGACGATGAATTGTATGTACCATTCTGTATCATTGCACCCAGCATCTCCTCACTTATCAGTGTGTCATTTAAAAAACCTTCAATAGGTGTGGGTAAGGGGATGCATGGTGTTTTCAGGTCTTTTATTTTTGCAAACCTATAGCAGGTAGTCTGTTGCACTGTTCTGTTCAGGAAAATTATCTGTAATAGTATGAAGCAAGCTCTAAATAAAGCCTCTGTTCCCTGAACTTGTCAATCTTTTGTCCCCCAGATGGATTTTGGGTCTATCGTGTCCCTCCATTAGTCGAAACCTTGTATAGACAGTTGGGAGATAAAAGGTGCTGAATATATGAGCTTGGTGTTTGTCAGCATCATTTTTTTCGCAGTTGCATTTGTTTGTACTAACTTATAGTAGTATGAAATTGGGTCTGATGTATTGAACCCTGAAAAGTTTGCAAATATCTGTGCGAATGCGGCAGAACTACCTTTGGTGGTGTCGGGCAATGTTCCCATTGATGATAAGTGTTAACAGTGCGCGGAACACTAGCTCTGTGCAAAAAGTGATGACCAAAGTGTTGGTAACAATACATACTTTCGAAGTCAGGTGTATCTTCGTACAGTTCCCTGTAAGAAAATGCAGAAGATTGTTCTAAATCTGAGAGCATGATATTTACAGTCTCAATGTCCCAATCATCAGAGAGTGTACTCGGGGTAATAAATTATCCATTGAAATTTTAAACACGTGTAGATTTTTCAAATGTTTAGTAGGACCAAATACATCATATGAAACCCTATCCCAAACTATACCTTCCGGTACTGGAACTGCTGTGATGTTCACTAGGGACAGGCCTCTCTGTTCATGGTGTGATGGCGTATGAGGTTTCAAGACCAAGTTCACAGGTTGTACTGCTGAGCGTTGTGGGAGGTAATGCCCATTCAGTAGTAGGAAAAAGACAGTTACCATACCAATCCAAATTAAGAGGAACAGGATCCCTAATGGAAACCAAAGTTGCAGCCAGGGGGACACAAAGTAAGTCTTTTTCAGCCAGAGATAGAATTGTCGAAATTTTTCTTTCTTGGAAATGGGTGGCGTTTGCTCAGGTTCGCTTGGATCTGAAGAAAAGACATCTAATTGATGAAGTAGCCAGGCGCTGTTCGATCTATCTTTGGGAGCTCAGTAGTGTTTGTGGAACTGGCAGTTGCTTCTTGTGAAGGCACGCTGATGTAAAGTTCATTATTGGGCCGGATTGCAATTTGCGTTTCAGTTTCATTTGGATGTTGTTCTGTTGCAACAGGTATAATTCGTACTCCTTTATTGTTGACTCCGGTACCTTGCGCAGAGGAGTCTTGAAACGTTATTAGTCTTTCCATCTGAACTTCCTGTACAGTAGCGAGAGGAGATCTGCAGCTACTCAGGATTCCACGCAGCCTGCTGCTGAGAATCGGACACATAGTTGGTTTGATCAGCTTAATGGAGACAAATCTTTTTTTTTTTTTTTGCCGGCAAGAGGCGGAAGAAGTACTGTTCTTGTTCCTTGAACTGCCAGGACAGGTGCAGTGTTCTGTAGGATGGCACAAACTCCTTCTTGTCCACGATCTTTTCTCTGACCAGGTCCCCAACCTTTGGTACCCAGGCAGGTCTTACCGGAACTGGTTTCACTTCACCAGTGGTGGTGCGTTTTACTTGGACATTGCTTTGCAATGCCCGGAATTCATTGATTTCCTGTAAAATAGCCAAACGTTCAGTCAATTCAAATGGTTTTACATCCTCCACTGTGCTGGCACAATCGAGGTCAGGTACCCACATTCTTGTTCCAAACAGGATCTCAAAGGGAGTACGTCCTCCCAAGGAACTTCTTGGCATATTATTTAGTGCCCTCTGGACCCCATATAGGTGATTGACCCTACTACAGCCTACACCTAATACCTTTGCTGTTAAAGATTGATTTAGATCCCGGTTTTTCCTCTCCACCACCGAATTTCCCTGGGGATGGTAGGGGAAGAGTACCGCAAGGCCACGCCCATACTTTCCATGGCTTCCTTGTAAGCCCGAGAGCTAAACGCAGGGCCACGGTCGGAATGTAACGTGCCTGATGAAGACTCGCAAATCCTTTATAACAGTTCGAGCGTCAGCCGAGCACTGAGGCCAAACCCACAGGAATCTAGAGCATAAATCCACTGCCACCAAGATGTATTTGTAAGCCCGTCTGAATTTAAGGGGCCGCAGTGAGCCTAATAGACACTTGCGACAGGTCTGTCTGAAATGAGTTATGATGTTTGTAGTGGCCGTCCTACAGTGGAACCTTTCATCTGCTGACAGATTTTGCACTTTAAGACATAAGCCTTTGTTTGTTTAGACAAACTTGGCCATCAGAATCGCCGCTATAGTAATGAAACTGTAGCGGTCACACCTGGGTGTGCAGAGCCCAGACCCTTGTGTGCAGCTAGTTTTAAACCTAATCTGCGATCCATGTTTGGTATAACTTTAACCCCACTCCTTGAATTTGAGCATACACTGTGTTTTGCGCATCTAATTTATAGGAATATTTGAGTGGAAAGCCTTTCGGAATGGCAGAGCCGTTCTTCGAGGCATTGGCAGCTATCAGTATGTCTCCATCTATCCTCGTGCTAGAACGAGTGATTGCAGCAACTGCAGCAGGCGCACTGTCGCCTTGGCGGCTTCATCAGCTAGTAAATTCCCATCAACGTGTACACCAACACACTGATGACTCAAGGTGTGAATAACTTGAGCCCGTTGCAGGCATGCTTTCAGCTTTGCCACTTGTTCCCATAACAATATATGTTTAATTGTGCAACCCTTGGAATCTCTAAACCCATTCTGGCCCCAGTAATGATGATATTCATTGTAAGACTGCACACAGTAGAACAAATCGCACACTATCAGTGTGGGAATTCCCAATCCGTATATTGTAGTGCTAGTATCAGGGCTTTCAGCTCTGCCAACTGTGCTGTACAATCTCCTAGAAATTGCGTAGTTGTATTGTTGGAATGGAACTTACCATCCCGCATACATCCTTTCACTATCGCACATGCTGCGCTACTCTGTTGTTTACTTCCTATGGCAGGCTGAGCAGAACCATCAGTATAAATGATGTATTCATATTTCTCTAGAGGCAAGATTTCATTTGGGAGAGGGTATTCTTGTTCGTACTGCAGGCACACTTGGGTTTTTAATGTAGAATTGTATTTGTAATCTACATCTGTTGCAGTGGGAGAATTAGCCCATTGTATCCATCACGGATGCAGTGCTTTTGCATTTGGAATGCTTGCTTTGGTAACAGCTTCTAAAGTCGGTACCGGGGTTACAACAATAATATGTTTCCCCATATCTAGTGATCTTTCTCTCACTACAGCAGTCTCTACTGCGGTCAATATTTTTTCAGTTGCCACGAATCGCATTTTAGCATTTGTGTATAAATGTGATTTGTATGCAATTGGGACTGTCTCACCTTCATTGGAAGTGATATATGTATATCCTGATAAACCCGAGACCACCCGGATCACCAAGTTTGTGGAATTCACACATGTGTGCAAATGTTTAGATGCTATCATGTGAGCCTGAACTGAACGGAGACTATCTGTGTGTTGCTGTGTCCACTGATGTGGTGTGAAATCAGGTCTGATTAAGTCGTAGAACGTTTTTACTCTTTCTGCGTAATCTATAATTAGGCTGTCCGGAAATCGATTAAAACCGACTGTACCCGACAGTACCCTACCGGATGAAAATCAGCTGACCTGGTTTAAACCGAGTGTCACTGATTTTCATAATTGTCGCACCACTTGGCCACTTGATGGAGCCATCTGTGCGCCGAAGATCGGGAGCGAAACTCCGTGTTCACCAGGACCACTTCTGGCCCGGTAAGGCACATGGGGGAGCCGAGGTGTTAATGGCCCAAGCAACACCAGGACCACTGCCTGGCTCACGTGGGGGAGAGGAGCTGTTGTGGCCTGCCGCCTGTCTTACTGCGGCCGCACCCGAGTACTTCACAGGTCTTTAAAAAGACCATTTGCTTAACGAGGCTTTGTTGTTCTTTCACCCGAGATTCAAAGCGAGATTCAATAATAACACCTCGTCTGCTTTATTGCCGGGGGTCCCACATGGCAGCGCCTGCTGAAAACATGTGCAAGAGGAGCGTCACCGGTGTTCGCATTGATAATTGCTATCGTTGCAGTGTATTGTTTACTTCAGAATCAGGACACATTGTCTAAGCCCGGCTTCACCACGTTCACACGCTGTGTGGTCCTAGTCCAATCTTTATTATTGTTTGCGCTTTTATAACTGACAGCGCTTTGAAACAATTGGGAACTAAACCTCTTCCTCGTAGCATTTCTTAATGTTAGCCCTGTGTGAGAAGGGGCGGCGGAAGCAGTGTGCAGTACAGCATGTATTTATTTACTGCAGTATAAAGCGCCTCATGCTTCCTTCCTGCTGCTTCAAAGCGCCGAATGAGCACAATGAATCAATAGGATTAAAATCAGGATGCCTGCTACTGATAGCAGGCCCAAAGGAAGCCCTCCAAAAATGCTTCCAAGTACGGAGTGTATGAAAACTGGTATTAGTCCGAAGATGGTCTGAAAGGTGGTTAGGAGGCCTGATCCAAAGCGCTTAAATAAGTGTACGATCCCACTCGTAGCAGACATGTTAAAGATATGATGAACCATTTCTCCGAAATGGATCGGGAAGTTTGTACGGACCAGGGCATGTATCTCTGCCGAAGACCTTACAACCTGGAGATCAAAAGTCTCTCAGGCTGAAGTTAAGGCAACATTTTGTTGAAACAACATGGCTTTCAGTCTGCTCAGTGAATCAAACCATATACTGGAAACATTCATTGAAGGCCTCAGTGGTGCCTCCCTAACTGTGCAAGCCGGGGGAAACAATACTTGCTTACAGCAAACAACCCTGAGGAATACTGTGACTAGATATGCGATGCCTGGCGTCATCCCACAACAGCCTTGATCATTTAGCATTAAATAACTCCCATTCGAGAGCAACTCAAAAACTGGGTGAATCACTACAGCTGGGGAGCCTTTCAAGTAGCAAGATAAGTTTGCTTTTGACGCATTACACGCTCCATGAAGCGACACTTCTTTGCACACTAAAGACCCACTAAAAGCCTTCCCGCAGTCTGTACCACTTAAGAAAACTTCAGTGTGCTTGTTTCTGCACCTGTGTCTATACAGTAACTCCCAGGTTTCCTGTATGTACCCTTCACCCGACGCTTCATACCTGCCTGCTTGGATGTATCTAAGGCAGTATTGGAACTGGAATGTCGTGATTGGCAGTGTGATATATCCATGAATTAACCATTCTGTAGATGGTGACTCTGCTACTGTAAAGGTAACTTCTCAAATTTTTTAATGAGCAGCATAGTGTACTTTGCATCTCTGCATGCCATGGTCAGTTGTCGGTCGGTCAGATTATAAGCCGAAAACAGATTTGAACCAATAATGTACCGCCATGGCACGTAGCCAGAAAGCAGTGATTGTAGCGTCCAGCTTAAAAGCACAATGGAGCACAATTCGATTGCCCATGTTGTAAAATAGACAAATCTTGTTCCATTATGTCAATTGCTGAGGACACAATGTTGCCCAGTAAATAAATACGCGAAGAAAGTGAGGTAATACCATTGTATACGACAGCCAAGGCTTTTTCCAGGTTAATCCTATCAATCTCATGTAATCTCTCAGCAGCATCCTGTTGGGAGACTTTTCATATTTCATTGTAGATGGCATAAAAAGAGCGTTTCTTAAGTGGTTTCTTGGGACCTAACAAGAAATCCCTAAGATCCGTGTTGTCAGAGAGAAGGGACAAGTGTTGTTTCACCTGTAATAGTGTTGAGGTTTTTAGCCATTCTAGGCACAACTTCCCAACACTATAAGAAGTCACTACCCCTGGGTCGTCTGTGTGTACATAGCGCAGGTCAGGCCGATGGATACTAAACCCTCTGGTGGTATCCTTGAAACTTGATTGACACCTATTTGTATCGATAGGCCACACCAACCATCCCTTCCAATTGGGAGACGATGAATTGTATGTACCATTCTGTATCATTGCACCCAGCATCTCCTCACTTATCAGTGTGTCATTTAAAAACCTTCAATAGGTGTGGGTAAGGGGATGCATGGTGTTTTCAGGTCTTTTATTTTTGCAAACCTATAGCAGGTAGTCTGTTGCACTGTTCTGTTCAGGAAAATTATCTGTAATAGTATGAAGCAAGCTCTAAATAAAGCCTCTGTTCCCTGAACTTGTCAATCTTTTGTCCCCCAGATGGATTTTGGGTCTATCGTGTCCCTCCATTAGTCGAAACCTTGTATAGACAGTTGGGAGATAAAAGGTGCTGAATATATGAGCTTGGTGTTTGTCAGCATCATTTTTTTCGCAGTTGCATTTGTTTGTACTAACTTATAGTAGTATGAAATTGGGTCTGATGTATTGAACCCTGAAAAGTTTGCAAATATCTGTGCGAATGCGGCAGAACTACCTTTCGGTGGTGTCGGGCAATGTTCCCATTGATGATAAGTGTTAACAGTGCGCGGAACACTAGCTCTGTGCAAAAAGTGATGACCAAAGTGTTGGTAACAATACATACTTTCGAAGTCAGGTGTATCTTCGTACAGTTCCCTGTAAGAAAATGCAGAAGATTGTTCTAAATCTGAGAGCATGATATTTACAGTCTCAATGTCCCAATCATCAGAGAGTGTACTCGGGGTAATAAATTATCCATTGAAATTTTAAACACGTGTAGATTTTTCAAATGTTTAGTAGGACCAAATACATCATATGAAACCCTATCCCAAACTATACCTTTCGGTACTGGAACTGCTGTGATGTTCACTAGGGACAGGCCTCTCTGTTCATGGTGTGATGGCGTATGAGGTTTCAAGACCAAGTTCACAGGTTGTACTGCTGAGCGTTGTGGGAGGTAATGCCCATTCAGTAGTAGGAAAAAGACAGTTACCATACCAATCCAAATTAAGAGGAACAGGATCCCTAATGGAAACCAAAGTTGCAGCCAGGGGGACACAAAGTAAGTCTTTTTCAGCCAGAGATAGAATTGTCGAAATTTTTCTTTCTTGGAAATGGGTGGCGTTTGCTCAGGTTCGCTTGGATCTGAAGAAAAGACATCTAATTGATGAAGTAGCCAGGCGCTGTTCGATCTATCTTTGGGAGCTCAGTAGTGTTTGTGGAACTGGCAGTTGCTTCTTGTGAAGGCACGCTGATGTAAAGTTCATTATTGGGCCGGATTGCAATTTGCGTTTCAGTTTCATTTGGATGTTGTTCTGTTGCAACAGGTATAATTCGTACTCCTTTATTGTTGACTCCGGTACCTTGCGCAGAGGAGTCTTGAAACGTTATTAGTCTTTCCATCTGAACTTCCTGTACAGTAGCGAGAGGAGATCTGCAGCTACTCAGGATTCCACGCAGCCTGCTGCTGAGAATCGGACACATAGTTGGTTTGATCAGCTTAATGGAGACAAATCTTTTTTTTTTTTGCCGGCAAGAGGCGGAAGAAGTACTGTTCTTGTTCCTTGAACTGCCAGGACAGGTGCAGTGTTCTGTAGGATGGCACAAACTCCTTCTTGTCCACGATCTTTTCTCTGACCAGGTCCCCAACCTTTGGTACCCAGGCAGGTCTTACCGGAACTGGTTTCACTTCACCAGTGGTGGTGCGTTTTACTTGGACATTGCTTTGCAATGCCCAGAATTCATTGATTTCCTGTAAAATAGCCAAACGTTCAGTCAATTCAAATGGTTTTACATCCTCCACTGTGCTGGCACAATCGAGGTCAGGTACCCACATTCTTGTTCCAAACAGGATCTCAAAGGGAGTACGTCCTCCCAAGGAACTTCTTGGCATATTATTTAGTGCCCTCTGGACCCCATATAGGTGATTGACCCTACTACAGCCTACACCTAATACCTTTGCTGTTAAAGATTGATTTAGATCCCGGTTTTTCCTCTCCACCACCGAATTTCCCTGGGGATGGTAGGGGAAGAGTACCGCAAGGCCACGCCCATACTTTCCATGGCTTCCTTGTAAGCCCGAGAGCTAAACGCAGGGCCACGGTCGGAATGTAACGTGCCTGATGAAGACTCGCAAATCCTTTATAACAGTTCGAGCGTCAGCCGAGCACTGAGGCCAAACCCACAGGAATCTAGAGCATAAATCCACTGCCACCAAGATGTATTTGTAAGCCCGTCTGAATTTAAGGGGCCGCAGTGAGCCTAATAGACACTTGCGACAGGTCTGTCTGAAATGAGTTATGATGTTTGTAGTGGCCGTCCTACAGTGGAACCTTTCATCTGCTGACAGATGTTGCACTTTAAGACATAAGCCTTTGTTTGTTTAGACAAACTTGGCCATCAGAATCGCCGCTATAGTAATGAAACTGTAGCGGTCACACCTGGGTGTGCAGAGCCCAGACCCTTGTGTGCAGCTAGTTTTAAACCTAATCTGCGATCCATGTTTGGTATAACTTTAACCCCACTCCTTGAATTTGAGCATACACTGTGTTTTGCGCATCTAATTTATAGGAATATTTGAGTGGAAAGCCTTTCGGAATGGCAGAGCCGTTCTTCGAGGCATTGGCAGCTATCAGTATGTCTCCATCTATCCTCGTGCTAGAACGAGTGATTGCAGCAACTGCAGCAGGCGCACTGTCGCCTTGGCGGCTTCATCAGCTAGTAAATTCCCATCAACGTGTACACCAACACACTGATGACTCAAGGTGTGAATAACTTGAGCCCGTTGCAGGCATGCTTTCAGCTTTGCCACTTGTTCCCATAACAATATATGTTTAATTGTGCAACCCTTGGAATCTCTAAACCCATTCTGGCCCCAGTAATGATGATATTCATTGTAAGACTGCACACAGTAGAACAAATCGCACACTATCAGTGTGGGGAATTCCCAATCCGTATATTGTAGTGCTAGTATCAGGGCTTTCAGCTCTGCCAACTGTGCTGTACAATCTCCTAGAAATTGCGTAGTTGTATTGTTGGAATGGAACTTACCGTCCCGCATACATCCTTTCACTATCGCACATGCTGCGCTACTCTGTTGTTTACTTCCTATGGCAGGCTGAGCAGAACCATCAGTATAAATGATGTATTCATATTTCTCTAGAGGCAAGATTTCATTTGGGAGAGGGTATTCTTGTTCATACTGCAGGCACACTTGGGTTTTTAATGTAGAATTGTATTTGTAATCTACATCTGTTGCAGTGGGAGAATTAGCCCATTGTATCCATCACGGATGCAGTGCTTTTGCATTTGGAATGCTTGCTTTGGTAACAGCTTCTAAAGTCGGTATCGGGGTTACAACAATAATATGTTTCCCCATATCTAGTGATCTTTCTCTCACTACAGCAGTCTCTACTGCGGTCAATATTTTTTCAGTTGCCACGAATCGCATTTTAGCATTTGTGTATAAATGTGATTTGTATGCAATTGGGACTGTCTCACCTTCATTGGAAGTGATATATGTATATCCTGATAAACCCGAGATCACCCGGATCACCAAGTTTGTGGAATTCACACATGTGTGCAAATGTTTAGATGCTATCATGTGAGCCTGAACTGAACGGAGACTATCTGTGTGTTGCTGTGTCCACTGATGTGGTGTGAAATCAGGTCTGATTAAGTCGTAGAACGTTTTTACTCTTTCTGCGTAATCTATAATTAGGCTGTCCGGAAATCGGTTAAAACCGACTGTACCCGACAGTACCCTACCGGATGAAAATCAGCTGACCTGGTTTAAACCGAGTGTCACTGATTTTCATAATTGTCGCACCACTTGGCCACTTGATGGAGCCATCTGTGCGCCGAAGATCGGGAGCGAAACTCCGTGTTCACCAGGACCACTTCTGGCCCGGTAAGGCACATGGGGGAGCCGAGGTGTTAATGGCCCAAGCAACACCAGGACCACTGCCTGGCTCACGTGGGGGAGAGGAGCTGTTGTGGCCTGCCGCCTGTCTTACTGCGGCCGCACCCGAGTACTTCACAGGTCTTTAAAAAGACCATTTGCTTAACGAGGCTTTGTTGTTCTTTCACCCGAGATTCAAAGCGAGATTCAATAATAACACCTCGTCTGCTTTATTGCCGGGGGTCCCACATGGCAGCGCCTGCTGAAAACATGTGCAAGAGGAGCGTCACCGGTGTTCGCATTGATAATTGCTATCGTTGCAGTGTATTGTTTACTTCAGAATCAGGACACATTGTCTAAGCCCGGCTTCACCACGTTCACACGCTGTGTGGTCCTAGTCCAATCTTTATTATTGTTTGCGCTTTTATAACTGACAGCGCTTTGAAACAATTGGGAACTAAACCTCTTCCTCGTAGCATTTCTTAATGTTAGCCCTGTGTGAGAAGGGGCGGCGGAAGCAGTGTGCAGTACAGCATGTATTTATTTACTGCAGTATAAAGCGCCTCATGCTTCCTTCCTGCTGCTTCAAAGCGCCGAATGAGCACAATGAACTGCTCATGCCGACCTTGTTCACAAAAAAGTGCCACATTCATGCTTTTCTTCATTAAATTTGTTTAGTTACAGGTTTTGTGAAGAACCGAAGGTCTGGCAAAAAATCATGGGGCATATTAGCAAGACCCACGTTAAAATTATCGCCGTTTTAGCGGCAGGAAACTGCTGCTAAAGCGGAGATAATGGGCTTGCTAATATGCGTTATAGAATTCCAATAGAAGCCCAGGTTAGATGTCCTGCACATCTAACCTGGGCTTCTATTGGAATTCCATAACGCATATTAGCAAGCCCATTATTGCCGTTTTAGCGGCAGTTTCCTGCCGCTAAAACGGCGATAATTTTATCGCCAGTCTTGCTAATATGCCCCCATGTGTTTATAAGATGAACTGGAACCTTCGGAGCTGATTGCCCTACTTACACACGCGCGTACGGTGAACAGGCACTGCACAGGCAGGAGCGGTGTAACCTCCCCATCATGCTGTAAATAGATACAGCGCAGGCAGAAGTGCTTAGTTTGTAAAAAAAAAAAAAGTGCCAGGGCTTTGTCAGGAGGCCCCTGTAGCTTGCGCCACCTTATTGCCCCTGTGAGTCCAGCCAATGATAGTACCAGCAGAACTACTAACATCACATTGCTACAAGTGCGACTAGTCAGGCCATTTCAAATACCCAAAGCTGTTAGAATGGCTTGAGCAGAGGTATTAGTCGTTTATAATGTATATCATATTAATAATACACTTTTGTGCTCATTTCTAAATTAGACTAACAGCGTGGCAGACAGTCATAAGTGTCGATGTTGACAATTCTGCAGAGCGCCGAAAACCAACGGCTCAAATTAAGCACAGGCAGCCGCTGAACAAGCGTCCCTCACACAGCTAAAACAGGCAAAGCACACTTTCCTTTCACAAGCAGAAAGTACAGCAGAGAGACACCAGAAAGTCACTCTTGTTGAGCACACAGAACAGCTACATAACAGGTGCTAGAGCTGAAACAGTACACTCATTAGGTGAGCAAGCTTCCGCCACCTAGGGTCGGTAAAGAACAGACAGCAGCAGTGCAAAAGTCTATCAAACACACAATAGGAACAGCACAGCCATGCACCTTCTGTTGGACGCACAAAAGAGGCACAGCTCAAGAACAGCAGTGCAAGCTTTATGCACATTCACAGAACGTGTACACCTTGCAGTTGCAATAGACCTCACACTCCATTCACTTCAGCAGCCACTGCAGCATTATATAGCGGGAACTCGACCCAAAGTTATTGGAGCTGCTATATGTGAGCTGGGGGAGGGTGGAGGGGGGCAACCATATTTAGATATTGGCTCCTATGGCACAGGCGGCCAATGGTACCCACGCGTAAACAACGCAGAAAATGCAATACATGCGCTGTGAGCCATTCCTTTGAAAGACACTAAATGAAGTGCCAAACAGCGCTTCGCCCACACAACACGTGTGAGGGAGCTATATCGATGATACAATGCAATGCAACAGTAGCGACTCTGGAACACAGACAGTAACTTCCAACTTGCTGAGTGACCAATTCACGCTTGCATTTTAAAAAAATGTTTTTCCATTTTTCTTCAGAAATTGTATACTGCTCTACATGCTCATGCCTTTTATTTTTGTTTTCATTTTTAAAACATAAATAAAGGGCTTTGTCATTTACAATGCCAATAGCTTAAACTCGCATAAATGTGATATTGCATTGCAAATGCTTGTTAAATCTGAGCTGCAGAATCAAATGACAATGGAAAGTATTTCATGACTGTATTAAGCTTCTGAAATGTAGAGCAGTATACAATTTCTGAAGAAAAATGGAAAAACATTTTTTTAAGGTTAAGTCCCTAGAGGTATTTATGTATATCAATGTTTAGCAAAATATAAAAATGTAGGGAAAAAAAAATAGAAAATATCCAGCGCCGTTTGCTCCGTGGACTAATACATCCATTGTAGGGACCCGTGTTTGACTTAATGGAACCTAGTTCAAATCCTGGCACATCCATCCACTCAGCCTTTCATCTTCTGAGGTTGAAAAGACGAGTGCCATAGAGTCGGGAAACAATAAATATCAGTTATTCAGCACTGTGGTGCTCTTGTTCTTCGGGCGAAAATACACTTTCTAAATACACGTTCTGTTCTGCTCATCCAATGTGTCACTTTGTATTATGCTTGTAGAGCGTCATTCTGGTGGCACATATAAAACACTTGTAAATCATGTCGTCCAAAGCTCCCAGTGATATTGTAGGGTCAATTATGAAAAATTATCCGAACTGTGAGAAGGTGCTGGCTGCCACAAACGATTCTCTGTAATTTGTACCTATATACACTGCTTGGTCTGGTCAGATTGTGACATTCTGGCATTCATCTCCTCAGCACACATCATGATCACCCTCTTATCTACTTTAAATGTCATACAGTGTGGTCCTTACCATGGCTGGGGCCTAATGAAGAAAGCAAGAAATAATAAAAGCAAAGCGTTCCATAAACACCGGTAAAACACTGTTTCAGTTGTTTTTTATGGCGCAAAAACGAGTAACCACTGAAAAGCACAGTTTTTTTGAGGTATTGAAATCACTCGAAAACACTGAAAAAACACCACCAGAATTGACCAAAAATAGAAACTGAAAACAGGAAAGCCTATCTATAATGTATGTTCTGCCAAAATTTGGAAATCCGAATAATGATTGCTAATCTTTGAGAGTCTCTGGAGGTTGGAGTAGCACACACTTTTCTAAAAAGTTGGCTGCCAAGCTCTTGCCTTCACTTGATAACTCATATCCCAAAAATAGGACATTGAGATGGGCAATTTCATATTTCTGGAAATTAAATTTGTAGCCCAAATTGGTGAATCCCACAATTATGTTGTTCACTCTGCTGAAGTGTTCAGTAATTCATTCGGTATTTTAAGCTTCAGGATTTTTTTAAAAAACGGAAGTTTGCTAACCTGGCAGGAAATTAGAGAGCGCAATAGTAGTATAAAGATGTTTCTTTTTTTAGTCATTTTCAGATAAAGAAATTCTGTTCAGGGTTAATAAACTCAGACAGCTGTGAAGGCTCGACACCCAATCTGAGAACTCTTCACTGGCTCCCAATCAGAAAGCGCATAACATTCAACATCAACTGTCTGGTCCACAAAACCCTTTATGGACCTGGTCCCCTCTATCTTGATAAGAAACTGATTAGGTACAACCCTTCTAGAACCCTCCGATCAGCTAACAAACATCTTATCATTTCACCCAAGATCTGTACCGCCAGGAATGGCGGAAGATCCTTTTCATACCTTGCCCCTACTCTTTGGAACTCACTCCCTCTATATTTACGTACTGAGACCGATCACAGAAAGTTCCGCAGGGCTCCCAAAACTTGGTTGTTTTGAGATTCTCCCTTTGTCCATCCTTTTTCTTTTCTCTCTACTTTCCACCATTCCCTGAAACAGGCTAGCGCCTTGAGACCTTTGGGGGATATGTGCGCTCAATAAAAAAAAACCTAACATAACATAACATTACATAACATAACATAACAAGGCTCTTTACTGAGCAAAGCTCATTATATACTCAGAATTAGAGGAACTGGGAATTGGTATAATTTGTTCAAGTCTACTCAGAACAAATAAATGATGTCAAACCATCTTGAAAGAATTTTTGAATCAATTGGCTGTTGCATTAATTTGCAGCATGGGCAAGGTTTTAATAAAATGTGCTGCAAAGCGGTAAGAGCAGCTAATTTAAGGAGGATGGCATTCTTCAGTAAATGGATGAATTATTATACTCCGACCAAACTCCATAAAATGTATCCAGTTGTAGACCCTCGATGTTTTAGATGCCAACAGGCAATATGAGATTGGCTACATGTGGTTTTTACATGCACTCATGTAACAAACTTTTGGAAAAATGTTTTCGCAGAAATTGGAAGAAGGCTGGGAGTCGATTTTCCTCTCAAGGCCTCTGCAGCCCTTTTAGGCCAAGTAGAAGCTCGAGATGAACTCACTTTGGTTCAAAGCCAATTCATTTTTATTTCTACTTTGGTTGCAAGATCATTAATCCTTGTCAACTGGAAATCTGTAACAACACCTACAATTTCCCAATGGTTAATTAAAATGCAAAGGATTTTTAAACGGGAAAGGACATACACTAAAAGGGTGGGCTCTGTAATCAAATTGAATAAAATATGGAAAGAATGGAAATAATCAATTTTAGCGGGAGGGCAGGACATTTGATAAGGTATAATGAGATTAAATGTATGTCAATATTTTAATATGTTTGAGTAATTCTGGAAGGATGTATTATATTTATTTATTTATTAATGGTATGAATTTCGATCTCTATATGCACTTTATGTAAATATCTGAAGATGAAATGTGAATGTTTTTATGTGCTACATTGAAACTAATTTTTTTTTTTTTAAATGTAATTCATGGTCCGTCAGATAGATGTCATCTACATAGGACACTGCCTCCTCATCGCATGTTTGTAATATTTCTGGCACTCTTGCCGAGAATAGCCCCGGGCTGTTCTTTTACCCCTGGGGCAAACAAAAAAAATTTCACTGATTGCCGAAGGCAGAAAATGCTGTCAAATATCTGCTTTCTGGAGCTACATTTTGGCAGAAGAATCCATTCGAGATTTATAATGTTTTGTATTTCTTCAGCACAATGTTAATCATTAATGTGGCACTATGTGCATTTTGTACTGCAAATGTTCGTGTGCATGTGTTTAAATGTCGGTAATCTAAAACTAGACGATATGTGTTGTTACGTTTCATTACTGGAAACAAAGGATTATTCATCGAGGAGATGCAAGTCTCAATTACACCTTGGTATTCGAGTTGGTCTAAGATTTCTCTGACCTGTCTTTTTGCATCATTTTTGATACAGTACTGTCTCTGTGGATTTGGAGTAGATTTTAATGGGATTTTGTGGTGATGAGACTCCACGTCCCAACCTACATGGTTGCGGTATAATGCCGAAGCTAGCGCTAGCGCCCAGTCCTGTGCGTATGAATGTCTTAAAGATTGTGGAACGAGGTCGGAGAAAGCAGGCAAAATGACGCTTTCCTCTTTTGGGCAATCCATCACAAACTCAAGCGGCTAATTGTTTCCTGCCAACAGTATGTCATAATCATATGTGAAGTTCTCCCAAAAGAGACCTTTAACCTTTCTTGAGATGTCCCCCTCTATTTGGAGTGTAATTTCATACAGTCTGTGCGGGACACTAACTCTGGTATCAGGTGTTTCCACTGTGACGTGTTCATTCAATACTGCTGTCACCAGAAAATCCTTCAGGTTCCAGCGAGCTATTGTTACTTCTGCCGCGATGTCTGGCATTGTCAGAGCCCAATCCCCATTCAGAAGCTGAGTCCTCAGTAACCTGGGCATGTCTAATTTTTAAGCCAGATACTGTCTTCATTTTGTTTTGAGGTTTTGCTTCAGGTTGCTCTTCCTGTTTGATAAGGAAATCTGAATTACGATGTGTTTCCCTTTTTGTCTTTGGTCGATCTTCTTGCTTTTGTTCTGCTCGCCCGTCCTGAAGGATGTGACCCGCTTAGGGCTGTTAGGTTTTAAAATCTCGTCCCTGCAATGTATTCCTTTTACGTTATATTGGGTTAGCAATGTGTGGCTAAATAGATGCCAGTTGTATTTACGTTATGCAACCCACTGAGTTATCCGCGTAATGTGCAGGCTTTAGTTGGCGAATGCGACTCCATTTTGTTTTTTGCAATCCTTATTAGGCTGCTTAGACTGTACCCGAGTTAGGCCTCATGGCCCATAATGCTTGCCTCAGCTGTCCAAGGCTGTTTCCCGAGCTGCTAATGAGGAGACAATTCAGCTCTCACATACAAATCTAAGTGTATAGTTCTGCTCCCACGTTAGGAGACGCTGAGACCCAGCGCAGTGGCCTTGGGTTTCTGATAACATGTACCCATCTGGCAGGTGGTAGCTCATCTCCCAGTGCCTCCTTTGTTCATGTTCGGCCCGGCTGGTAGTTTTCCATGGTGGGCGGGGTTGGAGGCTTTTGGGGAAGAATGATTACTCACTGTGGACCGTTGGGAAGTCAGTCCCTCGACAGACATCTTAGGGTGCAGGTCATGATGGACTCCTCTGCAGAGCATTTCTAATAAAGCATGTAAGTTTGTATTCTCTACTGTCTGACCAACTCTTCATTCTTGGGAAGGCATAGCAGGTGGTTGTGAGAAAACCCAAGTGGCCCTAGTGGGCCACTTCCTTCAGTTGGTGCCCGAACAGGGACCCGGCAAGGTGATCCGACTCGCCCGTAATACATGGGTCGAGGGGTCGTTTGGTCAGTTGGGCGGATCGGGGTACCCCACACAAGACCGAGCTTGGTTCTCGCAGCTGCCCCGCCCGGCTGATTGAGTGCCCCCTCATCTAGTGGTCACCAGCTGGGGTCCTGAGAAGGCGAAACCTTGGAGTTGACCGTTTGATCCGAAGAGTCGGCAGTGGCGAATGGCTTGACTCGACCTGTGTGCACCAGGTGAGTGATTTCATTCTTGGAAAAAATGGTGCCATTCTTGGACGGCACGAGCCTGCGGGCTGTGTCTTGATAGGGTCTTCAGACTGTCTTGTCTGCAGTATTTGAACTGCCTTGCTTGAACGACACGAGTCGACGGGCTGTGTCTTGGTACGGTCTCCGGACCGTCTTGTCTCGAACTTGGTGGATCTGCGGACCCTTGAAAAAGACACAGAGTATATGTGAGCAGCTCACCGGACCAACTGGAAATTTGGCCCGTGCTTGAAAAGGTCCGGCACTGCCCGCGAACAATCTGCCAGACCAACTGGTAATTTGGCTAATGCTCGAAAGGTCTGGGGCTGAAGCCTGTCTTTTTGGATTCGATACAGTCTCCGGACTGTAGGGAGTGGTCCCTGGACCGTTTTCGTTTGTTATTTTATCTTGTCTTAAGTTTGTTGATTGTTGGTGTTTTACTTGTCTGTTAGGGACAGTGCATGTGTCTTATATTAAGATGCCTTGTTTTAGCAAATTGGGGTTTTTGGATGTCGATGTTGTTCTACTGATGCTCGATTGGAAGAGAGCCAGCCTGCACCTCCGGAGGGTTCTTCAAATTTTGACATATATGATAAACATGGTATTGGCCCTGTTATGTTTAGCACATTGTGGCATAAATATATGAGGGACAATGCTGAGTTACAGTGGCCGCTTACTGGCTCATTTGATGAACAGAAATTGAACTTCTTGCAGGACAAGTTGTTTGCTAGGAGGAGCAGACAGTCGATGTTTGATTCTCTGAGAGTATGGCAGAAAGAAGCAAAGCAGCGACACATGAGGGCAGAGAAAGAGGCCCGGAAGAGGCAGACGCAAACGATAACACAGAAAGCAGTAGCTAAGGTAGAGAAGGGTATAGAATGTGCAGATAGAAAGTTTTGGTTGCAGACGGATAAATGCTATGTTACTAGGGAGGAAGGTGATGATTTCGTCGAAGACCTATTGGATTCTCGTCCTCCTCCTCCTTATGCCCCTGAACGGATATACCCGGCAGTCCCGACCTCTCAGTCCTTGGCCCCTAGTGCCGCCCCTTCTAGCATTCTGGTTTCAAGCGCTACCGCTACAGCCCCGGCCTCTCTTGCTTCTCTTCTACTCCCACCAGGCACCGGGGCGGGTGCTGTTAGTTCTCCTGTCCAGTCTGTCAGCTCTGGATCGACCGCTACTCTACCTCTCACCCCTACCACCCTGTCTCCCTACATGATGGTGCCTGTCTCTGCGTCTGCTCCTTCCCCCGTGAGTGTGGCACACCAGGCACAGTTGAATGTCGAAACTCCTGCATGTGGTGTGCATGATGTGAACTGGGCAGCGGCGCGAGATCGAATGGATAAATTGTTGGTGCGTTCTGCAGTGGGTGATGAGGAAAAGAAAATGGTGGCGAATCAAGCAGCTCAGTGGGCTCGAAACCCGATCTATAGTGTGGAGGATGTGTGGAGTGTGGTGAAAGATTATGAGCCGTTTATACAGCAGTATGCCCTTAAACACATGTCAGCGATGCTGATAGAATTGTGGGAACAATGTTTTCAGGGTGTTGCACCGCAAATAATATATGACATACGGGATAGGGTATATGCTGCAGGTATGGCTCCAAATTAGGTTTTTAGCAATATAACGACACTAGTGGGTTACCGAGTTAGATTGCTCCAGAAGGTACCGACAATGGGGACACAGCATGCCATGAGGGAGGTTCATCCCATTTACCACCCTGAAATTCCAGAACTGCGTGACACCACTAATGCTGTGATTAGACAACGGGTTGACGCTCGGTTTCAGGAGCAATGGATCTATACTCCTTGGAAGAGGAGTGAGGTTCTATCCTTAAAAAGCCAGCTGCCGGACCCCCGGAAAAACCCCACTGCATATTATAAGGAATTGACGGAGGAAGCCTCCTCTACAGTAATGACGTTAGCTGATATAGAGTTGTTTTTCGGCTTGTAGGTACCAGTGGACATATGGAGGCAAGTCCATACGCAGGATCATGCACTAGAGTTGGGGGGAACATGGGATGAGATTAGGGCTTGGGATAAGGAGCGTAAGCCTGGCGACAAGCCGAAAGCGGAGCTCCTCGCTTTGCCAGGGAATATTATCACATACATGCATTCACTTATCCCGCCAAGAAGAGTGGATTGGGATAAGTTGACTGCGTTTCGCCAGAAGAAGGATGAGGGTGTGTCGGATTTCTTTACTAGATTTGAAGGGGTGTTCTTAGATTTTAGTGAACAGGACCTGTTGCAGGAGGGTGGAGTTCATTTATTTGTCAATAGATTTGTCACTAACTTGCTTCCCGAGATTGCAACGCGGTTGCAGGCTTCGGAAAGTACTTGGACGACGTCATCCCTGTCCCTGATATTGAGAATGGCACAATATTACGAACATAGAGAGAATGAGGACAAGGAAAGGGTGGAGAAAAAGTCAAAGGATTTGAAGACGAGGGTATTGATGCAGCAAGTGGCGAGGGGAAAAGGATGAGGTAGAGGTTCGGGTTCGGCCCAGCAGCGGTCTGCCAGAGGTGGCGCGTCGAATGCGCCCCTTGGGCTCAACCAATGTGCGTATTGCAAAAAGGAGGGACATTGGCAGGATGAGTGTCCGGATTTGTTACAGAAGGGCGAGGCCCCAAGAGGTCGAGGTTTTTGAGGACGCGGGTGACGAACAGGAGGTAGAGGGGGAATGCAGTCAGAGGATTCATGACACAATAGGCAGAGCGGGAATTATTTTGATGACCCCAGAGGACGGCAATATTATCACGACGATTATGACATGGACGAAGTGACGGGGTTGTCTCACAGCTAGGACAGCCGAGGACAGGGCGAGGGAGCTGTTCCTGTGCCTATAGATCAGAATGGACCTTATGTCACTGCTGATTTACAGGGTACTACTGAACATGTTTTAGTCGACACAGGGGCTATGAATAGCTCTGTTTCCCGTTCACTGGTCCCGGGGGCAGCTCTGTCTGGCCAAAATAATGTTTCGGTGGGTTTCTCAGGCGTGCCCGTCATTAGCCCCATTTCCAAGCCTTTTGCTTTGACTATTGGTCCCTTTACGGTTGATTCACTATTTTTACTGACGTCAAATTGTAGAGAAAATGTGTTAGGACTTGACTTGTTAAAAAGGTTGCATGCAACAATTTCTTGTTCTCCAGGCGGTGTTTACATGACTATTGGACCGCAGGTAGCCCGTGCCAAACAATGTTTTCCGAAGGATGCCCCCCTTCCAGTTGAGTTTTGAGATGTGCCACGTACGTTATGGGCTACAGGAGACACGGATGTGGGGTTACTCCAGATCCCGCCAGTTTCTATACAAGTCAGGGACAATGCTAAATTGCCACGTATTCCCCAGTACAAGATATCCCAGGCAGGTGAAAAGGCCCTATTGCAAATAATACAGGAGTCTGGTGTGGTTGAGGAGACTACGGCGAATGTGTGTAATAGCCCTATCCTTCCTATCCTTAAAAAGGCCCCCTTGGATTCTCCTGATGCCCACCCTGATGTTTACCACTTTGTGATTGACCTCAGAGAGGTTAATAAGATCGTAGTTCCCCAATACCCTGTGGTTCCGGACATTACAGCGATCTTAACAATGATTCCCCCATCAGCGAAATTTTTCTCTGTAATTGACTTGAAAAACGCTTTCTTCAGCATACCAATTCATACAGATAGCCGATATCTGTTTGGGTTTGCAATAGCCGGACGGAGCTTTAGATTCTGTTGTGCTCCACAAGGCTATACTGAAAGCCCCAGTATTTATAGTCAAGCCTTAAAAGCTCAATTGGATTATTTGGAGCTTCCCCCTGGTAACGTGCTACTGCAGTATGTTGACGACCTCCTTATTGCTTCGGACAATGAGGATGGTTGCAAAGACGCCACAGTTCAATTATTATTGCATCTGGCGCACCATGGACACAAAGTGTCACTTTCCAAATTTCAATATTGTCGACAGGAGGTCACCTATTTAGGTCACCTACTGTCGTAGGAGGGTCGCAGACTAACACCTGAGTGCATAGCTATCATTACTAACATGTCTGTCCCTAGAACCCAACGCAAGGTACGCGCGTTTATAGGGATAACATCGTATTGTCGGCATTGGATTCCTAATTACTCCCTACTAACAAAACCCCTTCTTTACCTGACCACAAAAGATGTGCATGAACCCCTGCCTTGGACACCTGCATGCCAGCAAGCTTTTGAGCAATTAAAGACTGCGCTTTGCTCTGCTCCTGTGCTTGGTACTCCTGATTACCAGAAGCCTTTTGTGCTCTGCGAGCATGAGGTGGACGGTTGCGCGCTTTCTGTTCTAACACAGGGTTTCGGTGGTAAGCAGAGATCCTGCGCCTACTTCTCGGCCATGCTTGATAATGTCGCCAGAGCGCTCCCGAGCTGTCTGAGAGCTGCCGCGGCAGTGGCGGTTACTATCAGACATTCGGCAGGGCTCGTTCTTGACACGGACCTCACAGTCATGGTACCTCATGCTGTGGATACATTATTGTATAAGACAAAGACGCAGCACCTTACTAGTGCGCGTGTGACTGGTTATGATTATGAACTGACCCTGTTTGCTCCGCACATTTCCATCAAAAGATGTGCTACTCTGAACCCAGACACGTTACTACCCCTCCCTTCGGAAGAAAAGGGCAATGATGTCCATGATTGTTTATTTCGGACTGAGGAAGAAACGAAGGAACGGGTAGACTTGACTGATGTTCCCTTATCTGAACCCCAAGGGGAACTATATGTCGATGGCTCTTGCTTTAAGTTACCAGATGGCACCAACACTGCAGCCTATGCAATCACAACGTTACATACTGTAGTTGAGACATCCCGTATCCCGCACCAATCGGCCCAAGCTGCAGAGTTGGTTGCCCTCCTCAGGGCTTGTGAGTTGAGTGAGGGACTGGCTGTTAATATCTACACTGACAGCCAATACGCCTTTGGGGTGGCCCATAATTTTGGGCTCCTCTGGGTGGAGAGAGGGTTCTTGACTTCGCATGGACTGCGGATTCAGAACGGGCCATTGATACATAGATTGCTGTCACCATTGACACTTCCCAGTAAATTAGCAATAGTGAAATGTAGCGCTCATAAGGCTATTACAGATGATGTAGGGAGGAGAAACACTTTCGCAGACCAGACAGCTAAGGAGACAGCTCGATCAAAGATGACACACATGTTGGTGGCAGGTCCCGCTAGGTGGGTCCCAGACAATGGAATGTTCGAGGACACATTGGAGAATGTCAGGGAAATCCAGGGTGAGGCGACTTTGGATGAATTAGCAATGTGGGAGGAGAGAACAGGTCACTTGGATGAGGATGGGTGTTGGACTGACTTGACAGGGAAGCAGCGGTGGTTGCTGCCTAATTCATATGTGCACCCTGTTGTGACTATGGCCCATGGCCCGGCGCACATTAGTGCTAAAGGAATATGCAAGTTGCTGGACCCAGTATGGCAGAATGATAATATCGCTAAGACAGCCGCGCACCTAATGAAGCATTGTATCATTTGTCTGATACATAACCCCGGGAAAGGTACCCCTACACCTTCTGGTAATTTTGCACCGCCTTCCTTCCCTTTTGAGGTTCTCCAGATGGATTTCATCAAAATGGAACAGGTAAATAACCTGAAGTATGTGCTAGTAGTGATCTGCTCATTCAGTGAATTTATTGAGGCTTACCCCACTAAAGAGAATACAGCTATGGCGACGGCGAAGGCACTTCTAAAAGAGTACTTCCCACGCTATGGTTTGCCACGCATGATTTGGAGTGACAACGGAAGCCACTTCAATGCAAAAGTCATTGAATTGGTATGCACAGGTTTGCATATTAAGCAGAAGTTCCATGCAGCGAATCACCCCCAGTCAGCAGGCCTGGTTGAGAAGTACAATGGTACTCTCAAACTGAAGTTGGCAAAAATTCAAGAAAGCACAGGACTAAAATGGCCAGATGCATTACCCTTGGCTTTATTATCTACCTGAGCGACAGCACATTCTAGAACAGGGTTGTCTCCCTACGAGGTGGTCTTTGGATGCCCTGCTAATGTTTGGGGCGTCCCCCGGCCCAAGCGCTTTTCTGAGACAGAGTACCCTCTACTTGTAGACTACCTGTATTTATTGTCTAAAGATTTTCGTTCTCTTCATCAACAGATACATGCCACATTGCGGCCAGTACCAGAGGGGCCCGGGCATTGCATACAGCCCGGTGATCATGTGCTGATAAGGAACTTCCAACGGAAAAGTAGCCTGGAGCCGAGGTGGAAAGGTCCAGTAATCGTGCTACTCGCCACCAGAACAGCTGTGAAAGGTGGACGGCAGAAAGCACTGGATCCATGCGTCTCATGTGAAACGGGTGCCTCTCCCGCTTCCGTATGACCGCTGGGTCAACGAGGGCATCGGTGATCAGGAGTGTGAGAAGGTTCCACGCTTTGCTCCCTTCTCTGACGCCCGAGTGAGGTGGGCGCAGACAGATGAGGAAAGTGATGCAGTTTTGTCTGAGGCGATCCCACTGGAGATAAGGGCCCCCTCGGATAACACCGTCTCTAAGACACTGGAATCTGGATCTCGATGCCCATCTTATCCTGAGTTTCTGCCCCTTTTTGTTGATGAAACAGTGCCTGGAGTTACCAAATATAATCTGAGGCCCCGGAAAAAGGACGGTGCACCAGCCGAACAGTCTAGGAGTTAGGGAAGGACTTGAGCTTAGGGCGCAGGTGCTGTGTCTAAGGTGCCTGCATTAGACTAGGGTGAACAACACTGGTGCACTGCCCTGGACACTGGATAGGATAGCTGAGGGCATTGGCCCAGGAGGGAGCGTGCCCTATCCTGAGAGAAGAAGGATTTGTTTTTTCTACAAGGGTTGCGATCATGCAGCTCCTCCGTGGGAGTGCTTCATAGCACCGTCGTTGATGAACAATAGGAGCCTGCCAGCGAGGCTCTAAATGGACTCTGGGAGAGTTGGGCCCCCTGGTACTGTGGTTGCAATAAGTGGCTCTAGCCCGTGAATTTTTCTTTCCCTTTTTGACACCTATAAATTGCCCTTGAAGTTGTCCAAATGTATCCCTTTGGCCGTCCTATCCCTGATGAGGAGCAGCCCTTTGCGGCTCCGCATCCTACTCCAAATGATCCTGTTTGGTCCTCTTGGTCCGCTAAGAGTAAAGTAGTGTTTGTTGTCATAATTTTGCTTTCCTTGCTAGTTGTATTTGGGGTGGTTTGGTACCTAGAGGAACAACATCTTGTGCACACCTTGATAGGGACTACCCCGGTTCCAGCAGAGCACTCGTTTATTACATTGGCCCCACATAAGGAGAGACATAGACAGACTTATGCACAAAATGCTTTCGTTCAGATGCTTCATCAGGTACACAGTACTACTAATGCCACGAACTGCTGGGTGTGTGGGCTACTTCCCTCAGTTATGCATAAAAATGATTTGCTAGTGTCATTGCCCCTGTCATATTTGGGTAGCTGTGAAGCCTGGTTCCAACTGCTCTCTATGGTATACATGCACTATTATGCTGATGCTATGAAAATGGTACAAGCTGACTACGAAGCAGTGTTGGAGTATATAGTGGTACACCAGGGATAAACACCCGGACCAGATGGCAAGGAGGGTGCGCTGCACCCCGATGCTTGTATGAATGTATTTGAAGCCCACAAAAATGTCTCTTGGCTGCAAAATGAAATGCTAGATTTCCAAGGATTTAATGTCACTGAATAGTTTAAATGTTTCCAGGAACGCAATATCACTGAGGACAAATATATGCCTGTCCCTGTGATCAACTCAACAGCTAGTTTCTGTGTTGAGGGAACGGGGAACATTTCAGTAGGATAGAGTCATTGTAACTACACCTACCGATTGAACACTACTAGCAGTCCACCTTTGCTTACACCTCCGAATGTATACTTCATCTGTGGAGAACAGGCTTATACATGGCTCCCGAGAGGGTGGTCTGGTCGGTGTTTCTCTTGCCTCCCGTTTATATTGCACCGCCCAATTACCACAAGGATCATAGACTACAGCGTAGGGCTCTCCAGGTACACCGAGTTAAGAGAGTTGTCAATGCAGACGATATTGATCAGACAGATACCTCGCTGCAGCAATTTACTGACATAATGAAGGGCATTCTGCCGTTCTGGGATCCCATGTTCAATAGTCATAATATTCGTCGCCTTGCTAGAGTAGTTGAGGGAGTCATTAATACTATTGCCGGTATACTGACTAATATTACAGTCGAGCTTCAGGCTACGAGGCTCGTTTCTCTTCAAAACTGGATGGTTTTAGACGTCATTCTGGCTGATAGGGGTGGAGCCTGTCGCGTCATCGGCAGCAGCTGCTGTGTGTATATTCCTGATGGTGCCCCTACTGTATCCTCCGCAATACAGAAATTGCACCAACTCGCCTCAGATATCCACCAGGACAATGGTTCATGGTCCCTCACTGGGTGGCTCTGGGGTCTAGTGACATCATGGGGTTGGAAAATATTACTTGTCCTAATAGCAATTGCAGGAGTCATCTTTACCTGTTGCTTATGCATTAACTGCCTTCCAGCCTGTTGCACCTATTGTATGAGTAAACTTGCCCCTACCCCTACATTGCCAAGAAGCGATAACAACATTTCTTTTATGATGATGCAGGAAATTCAGGACATCATGCTTATTGATGAGGGCATCTTCGAATATTAGGTGCCTTCAATGTTCATGCCTTGCTTGTTTTCCCCCGTAACATGAGTGCCTTTGCTTATTCTTCCTCTCCCTTAGAATTGTAAAGATCCTACCAGATAGCAATAAAGCATTTAGCCACCTATGCTACAAGGAGGGTCTGTTAGGTTTTAAAATCCCGTCCCTGCAATGTATTCCTTTCACGTTATATTGGGTTAGCAATGTGTGGCTAAATAGATGCCAGTTGTATTTACGTTATGCAACCCACTGAGTTAGCCGCGTAATGTGCAGGCTTTAGTTGGTGAATGCGATTCCATTTTGTTTTTTGCAATCCTTATTAGGCTGCTTTGACTGTACCCGAGTAATGCTTGCCTCAGCACAACACTGTATTTTGCTAATGTTTTTTCTTTCTGTCCAAGGCTGTTTCCCGAGCTGCTAATGAGGAGACAATTCAGCTCTCACGTACCAATCT
Organism: Calotriton arnoldi; assembly: GCA_963921515.1. Lineage (NCBI taxonomy): Eukaryota > Metazoa > Chordata > Amphibia > Caudata > Salamandridae > Calotriton > Calotriton arnoldi. The sequence goes on along the minus strand of CAWUFW010002675.1, from coordinate 1,962,801 downwards.
AAGTGTGTAGTTCTGCTCCCACGTTAGGAGACGCTGAGACCCAGCGCAGTGGCCTTGGGTTTCTGATAACATGTACCCATCTGGCAGGTGGTAGCTCATCTCCCAGTGCCTCCTTTGTTCATGTTCGGCCTCGGCTGGTAGTTTTCCATGGTGGGCGGGGTTAGAGGCTTTTGGGGAAGAATGATTACTCACTGTGGACCGTTGGGAAGTCAGTCCCTCGGCAGACATCTAAGGGTGCAGGTTATGATGGACTCCTCTGCAGTGCATTTCTAATAAAGCATGTAAGTTTGTATTCTCTACTGTCTGACCGACTCTTCATTCTTGGGAAGGCATAGCAGGTGGTTGTGAGAAAACCCGAGTGGCCCTAGAGGGCCACTTCCTTCAGGGCCACCTGGGTCACCAATGACCACCTCTCAGCCTTCCGTACCAAATGAAGAGTCGAAGAAACAGTGGAGAATATATACCAATAACTGTTTATTCATATACGCTCAGAGCGGGGCCTCATCTGCACAGTCTCAAGAGAGTGCTACAGAGGGAACTAAGGAACAGTAAGCATAGAGATACATTACGTACATTTCATGGTTAGACAAGAACACGCCCACAGTGGAATTTTCCAGGCAGATGTAACTGGACAGTGAAAGACAAAAGAAAGGTTTTCTGTCTCGTATCTTGCACAACCCAGCACAGTCATAGGCCGTTTCATCCTGGCTGCGATCCAACTGCCAGACAGGTGGGAGAGGACCTTTATCGAGTGGGAAAGCTATGCGCTGGCACTAACAGTCTTTATTGCAGAAACGAACCTTAGTGAGCGGCATTTCTCAGAACTAAGAAAGATTAGTTTCGATCAGTATACAAACTGGAATCTAAAAAGAAAAATGGTGCAGTGAATGCTAACTAAAACATGGTATTGCATGAGCATCAACAGGCCTAATCTAACAGTCGCTCTCCGAGTTTTTTGATGAATCCTGAAAGGAATGAAAGGAACGTGTATCAGGTTTCCTAATGTTATCACAATTCCTAAGATTGTACCTCTTTTCAAAGGACTCCAGATGGGGAGACCCACCCCTTGATCGTGAATTCTTTTCTGAATTGTTATTTTCCGAATTTTTTTTCTCACTTTTCGCTTTAGAAGAAGCGGGTGCTTGCTTCGAGTTGTTCTTGTTGGGATTACCCGCCATTTGTGGCTTCCCTGCTTTGGTTCCCAATTTATCTCTACTTAATGCAGCATAGGTTTCTTCAATAATGTTTGGTAATTATCGCTCTTTATTTCTAGGTGCTATTTCCCTTAGGTAGCTGTGTATGGCACTGCTGCTGCCTCCCCCTTAATGTTGCTCAGCATTATTGCCGAGACTTGGGCATAATTACTCATCAGTTTCATCCCCAAGTCCAGGGCAGGTCCTGCCCTGTACTCATTCTGTATCTGTTTCAATACCTCTGGAACAACTGCTATGGAAGGGGTACCGTGTATTCTAATATATACGACAGCAAAGATTGTTCCCCAAGTGGTACAATCCTCAATCGAGGGGACCATCCCCATTGGCAAGCAAATTGTTAGCATTCGGTGTTTTCCCTGCGGACCTGTATGGGGAAATACTGCTTCCAGCTGTGTTTTTTTTGTGCAATCCAGAACGGAATTTGCTCCCGTTTGGAAGGAATTGTTCCTATCACTGATTTTAGTGTCTGTGGTTTAATGGTGGGTGTGGTCTGATGTGGACCAGCTGGAGCCTTTCTCGCAGGTTGGACTGTTAATGTTCGCATGACAAACTGGACAATGTGTCTGTGATGCCTGACTATGTCTTTGTATATTGTACATTCTTCATCCACAGGTAGTTTATCTATCTCGGGATGTGGAGTGTATGTCGCTAAGACCGCAAAAGACACACAATTGATGGACGGAATGCAGAACAAATCAAAACATTCACCCCCAGTCAAGAGATCTGGGTTAAATCCATCATTCTTTTGCTCACCATTCCACCCCAGTTTAGACCTGGCCATATGCAAATCAGTCTTGACCCTGTGCCTCATGGGAACAGTCCAGCCCGAACTGCCAAGACAGGTCCTCCCTGGACCGGAAACAAGTATCCTAGGACCGGTTTCGGGGTTTCACCCCTCTTCAGCCAGGATAGCTAGATTCCAGTGGCACAGTGAGCCCGGGACCCACGTCTGGGCATACCCGGCGCACTTAGGGCGAGAAAGCAAAAGACACACAATTGATGGACGGAATGCAGAACAAATCAAAACATTCACCCCCAGTCAAGAGATCTGGGTTAAATCCATCATTCTTTTGCTCACCATTCCACCCCAGTTTAGACCTGGTCATATGCAAATCAGTCTTGACCCTGTGCCTCATGGGAACAGTCCAGCCCGAACTGCCAAGCCAGGTCCTTCCTGGACCGGAATCAAGCATCCTAGGACCAGTTTTGGGGTTTCACCCCTCTTCAGCCAGGATAGCTTGATTCCCGTGGCACAGTGAGCCCGGGACCCACGTCTGGGCATACCCGCCGCACTTAGGGCGAGAAAGCAAAAGACACACAATTGATGGACGGAATGCAGAACAAATCAAAACATTCACCCCCAGTCAAGAGATCTGGGTTAAATCCATCATTCTTTTGCTCACCATTCCACCCCAGTTTAGACCTGGCCATATGCAAATCAGTCTTGACCCTGTGCCTCATGGGAACAGTCCAGCCCGAACTGCCAAGCCAGGTCCTCCCTGGACCGGAAACAAGCATCCTAGGACCGGTTTCGGGGTTTCACCCCTCTTCAGCCAGGATAGCTTGATTCCAGTGGCACAGTGAGCCCGGGACCCACGTCTGGGCAAGGTCGCTCCTTCTATGCTGAGCGGACCGAGTCTCACGACCGATGTTGTGTGTGGGAAGGCATCTTTAAACCAGTTTCTGTGTTGCTGTTAAGTTAACAGGACTTCAATGTCTTCGTATGGAATGCATTCATTTGGTGGTTCAACTACAGTGCATGTGTGGAACTAATTAGTCACCGGATCTGCAGGTGGGAACTGAACTTCAAGAATAGAATACCTTTCATCCGAACACCTCGTGTGCCTCAATCACAAAGGTATACAAAAGGGGATGATGGACGGAACGTTTGAGCCAATCAAACACTCACCCCCAGTCAACTGATCTGGGTTTAATCCATCATCATTCTTTAGCTCACTCCACCACCCCAGTTCAGACATGGCCATATGCAAATCAGTCTGACCCTGTGCCTCATGGGAACAGTCCAGCCCGAACTGCCAAGCCATGTCTTCCCTGGACCGGAAACAAGCATCCTAGGACCGGTTTCTGGCATTCCAGCCGTCATCAGCCAGGCTTGCTTGAATCCAGTGGCAAAGTGAGCAAGGGACCCACGTCTGGGCATACCCCCGCCAACTTAGGGCAAACAAAGCGATACAAAAGGGGATGATGGACGGAACGTTTGAGCCAATCAAACACTCACCCCCAGTCAACTGATCTGGGTTTAATCCATCATCATTCTTTAGCTCACTCCACCACCCCAGTTCAGACATGGCCATATGCAAATCAGTCTGACCCTGTGCCTCATGGGAACAGTCCAGCCCGAACTGCCAAGCCATGTCTTCCCTGGACCGGAAACAAGCATCCTAGGACCGGTTTCTGGCATTCCAGCCGTCATCAGCCAGGCTTGCTTGAATCCAGTGGCAAAGTGAGCAAGGGACCCACGTCTGGGCATACCCCCGCCAACTTAGGGGCGAACAAAGCGATACAAAGGGGATGATGGACGGAACGTTTGAGCCAATCAAACACTCACCCCCAGTCAACTGATCTGGGTTTAATCCATCATCATTCTTTAGCTCACTCCACCACCCCAGTTCAGACATGGCCATATGCAAATCAGTCTGACCCTGTGCCTCATGGGAACAGTCCAGCCCGAACTGCCAAGCCATGTCTTCCCTGGACCGGAAACAAGCATCCTAGGACCGGTTTCTGGCATTCCAGCCGTCATCAGCCAGGCTTGCTTGAATCCAGTGGCAAAGTGAGCAAGGGACCCACGTCTGGGCATACCCCCGCCAACTTAGGGCGAACAAAGCGATACAAAAGGGGATGATGGACGGAGCGTTTGAGCCAATCAAACACTCACCCCCAGTCAACTGATCTGGGTTTAAATCCAACATCATTCTTTAGCTCACTCCACCACCCCAGTTCAGACATGGCCATATGCAAATCAGTCTGACCCTGTGCCTCATGGGAACAGTCCAGCCCGAACTGCCAAGCCATGTCTTCCCTGGACCGGAAACAAGCATCCTAGGACCGGTTTCTGGCATTCCAGCCGTCATCAGCCAGGCTTGCTTGAATCCAGTCACAAAGGTAACACAGCCACCTGTTGCGTTTATGCCATGTTCTAACAATTTCATAGTTACTGCATATCTGCAGTTTTCTGTAATGGTGAGAGCATTTTCAAATTCTTCTTCCCCCTTCTACTCGCGGGGTCAGTCATTTTTAAAAGAGAAGAGAAAAGTTAAGAGGTAGGGTTTTGCACAATGTGGGGAACAGTTTATCCTTACAAGCTTGCTAAACCTTCAGCCAATACACAGAGTATATCTGCTCAGCTGAGGCGGATTTCCCTTCCCACTTCAAACGTCTCTGAAAAGTGTGAGTAGGGCTTTCTGAGAAAGCACGACTGAACTACTCAGATTTTCACTGTTAATATAAGAACCAAACCAACGTTGGGCACCATGTTGTGTAGTTCCTAGGAGTCCCCCAGGACCTGCGCGTTTTGGATGACCTAAACTGAGGGCTTGGTGTCCCAACCACTTCCGGACACCCCCACAGGATATGTCAGCTGTTAGACCAGCTAGCTCTACAGTGCCACTACCACCCCCCTGTATTCTACCACAGAACATGACAACCCTGATTCCTCAGGGATCGTGGAAAACTGTACAGTACGTTTCGCTCAGACACTCGTGCTTGCTTACTCTCAGAAAATACACAGGATAGCGATTACGACGTTTCAATAAGTATTTATTAGTCCAGCGACAGTCTTGTATAAAACATATGTGCTGTGACAATCAGGAGACAGAAGCATACAAAAGAGATTGCTAGTACCAATATAGTAAATAGTAGATACTTTTCTACCACGGTGCTAATAAGATGAACTTAAGCAGTTCAGATAAAAACAGTAGCATTTGCATATTCCTAAAATGTGCGCCCTAAGTAATTTGCCTAAATGTAGCTAGCCTAGATCTGTATGTGTAGCATGTATATGCGTGTAGCTATGTGTATCTGTAGCCAAGAATCCCCTAGGGAAGAACCAGTCCCCTCACCTGATGGTTGAGAATGAAGGACCCCGTCTCTGCTTTGAGGATGACACCCAGCAAGGAATGTCAGACTGCTGCGTGTCCAAGGTTCAGCATGCAGGACCCCGTGTCAGCTTGGAAGCAATAGGGGGGGATAAGGGTCTTTTATACTAGAGTGGTCACTCCAGGGTTTCTTCTAGAATCAATATGTTTTGAAAACAACCATAAATGTTTTGGAAACAATCATGAATGTTTTTCCAAACAAATACGATCATGCACAGCTGGCTGTTGGCCAAGGATGAAAAAAGTGGTGACCCTTATACAGAATAATTATACCGTGCCTGAGGACGTGTTTATGTACATCAGGTACAGGGATTATGATAGAGTACCGAGAGCCTGGTGTCGAAGAGACAGGAGCAAGCTACTAGGTAAAAGGTCACCTGTTTAGAATCGTTATTGTCGTGTGGATAGGACAATGTATGTAAAATGGGGTATACATGAGAGGACTATCCTAAAGGACATGACACCCCCATCCTGGGCACCGTCTTCCAGTCCACCACATGGCCAACCCCTAGGACGGGCTTCCGCGTGCCCAGGGAGGCCTCTCTGGTGCAGCCGGGCCCAGGAGCTTCAACCGGGTCCCGGGGCCCCGTTAGTCAATGGGGCGGATACCCCTGCCCTAGGCTCTTTCCTCCAGCCTGCTGCACTGCCAAGGGCCCGTGACGGGGCCTCTCAGGCCTGGGGAGGCTTCCCTTGCTTGGCCTGGTTCAGAAGCTCCGACCGGGGCCCCGATGGGCTCTGTCTTCCGGCCCACCGTATGGCCAAGCCCCTGGCAAGGGCACCCACTGGCCCTGGAAGGCCTCCCCGGTGTGACCGGACCCAGGAGCTCTGACTGGGGCCAGTGCCATATTTCTAATTATATAAACATTGTGACACCCTAACAAAGGTAGTAATCCTGCCTTTTTGGTAATGACACCTCCTGTATTGTGTCTAGTATAGGTGTTATTTACTGTGGATTTTGAGTTCAGGACTCACTAGGGTTGTTATTTGTTGTGTGGGGGTTGTATTTGACTCTGAACTTTAAGTTGCTTCAGGCACTCCTAGATTACTCTAACATATTTTACAATGGGTCTGCAAGAGCCTCATTACCAGAGTACAAATGCTACAGAAACAAGCAACCAGAATATGCCTACACACATTCAAAGGGAGATGTTGGCATGGAGGTAGGAAGATACACATGACCGAGGCACAAAGTTGCAGTGGTTGTCACATTTAGATGAAAATTATAAGGTACCTCTTGCTAAATAAAAGAAAAAGATTCAAGCTAGCCTGGCTGATGAGGGGTGATACTTTAAAACTTATCCCAAGATGCTTGTTTCTGGTCCAGGAAGGACCTGGCTTGGTAGTTCGGGCTGGACTGTTCCAATGGTAGTGCCTGAAGCTGTTTTATCGTCACTGGATCATCTTTACCCCCGAGTTCCTACTGCCCCACAGGGTGCTTTTCACAGCTCCTGCTGGACAGAGGACACTGTTACCGCCTGGGGGGAAGCTGCTGCGGACATCTCCGCTGGTGCTGGGGACTACACATCCAACAGTTCCCCCTATCCTCACACCTGTGTTCAATCCATGTGGTGAATTAAGGAATGCTGCAGTCCCGCAGCACGGGGCAAGCGCCTAAAGCTGTTTTATTGTCACTGAGCTCACCTTTACTCCCGAGTTCCTGCTGCCCCACATTTTGTTATTCCTCCAGCTCCTGCTGAACAGAGGAGACTGTTACTGTCTGGGGGAAACTGCTGAGGACGTCTCTGCTGGGGACTACATGTCCCACAACCCCCTCTGTCCTCACACCTGTGTTTAATCCAAGTGGGAACGTAAGGAATGCAGCAGTCCCACATTGTGGGGCAAGTGCTGCCTGAAGCTGTTTTATCGTTGCTGGGCTCACCTTTACTCCTGAAGTCCCTGCTGCCCCATAAGGTGTTTTTCCAAGCTCCTGTTCACAGAGGAAGCTGTTACCACCCGGGGGGAAGCCGCTGTGGATGTCTCCACTGCCGCCGGGGACTACACATCCCACAACCCCCTCTGTCCTCATAACTGTGTACAATCCAAGTGGGGACTTAAGGAATGCTGCAGGGCAAGTGCCTGAATCTGTTTTATCATCACAGGGCTCACCTTTACTCCTGAGTTCCTGCTGCCCCACAAGGTGTTTTTCCCCGCTCCTGCAGCACAGGGGATACTGCTACCACCTCGAGGAAAGCTGCTACAGGCGTCTCTGCCACCGCTAGGGACTACACATCCTACCACCCCCTATGTATTCACATCTGTGTTCAATCTAAGTGGGGACTTAAGGAGCGCTATAGTCCCGCAGCGCGGGAAGCACACAGGACGTGCCCGGGCCATGCCCAGTGCAAAGCCTGGGCCAAGGGCGGGCCCGTCCATGCCCATTGGAGCCCAGAGGAGGCTGTGCAGGGGCCACCCCTCTTTCGACTATTCTGTTTGACTGACAAAGGAACTGTTGCTCCAGAATTCCACGTAATTTTCTCTTCGACCATTGAATTCACCGTGTTGAATTACATTTTAGTATTTTGCTATAGTGGTGCCTTGATTTGTTTTTGTTCCCCCTCTAGAAAATATTGTAAAGCTGCTAAAGTTATTTTGACATCTCATTGTGATCAGTGCCTCTGCACTAGATGGGGGAAAAGAAAAGTTGTGGAGGAGGGGCAGATTAGAGCAAAAGAAAACCAAGAAAGAAAAAATGCAGGTGGAAATTGTGTGCTTGACAGAATTGATAATCTATTGGACGATTGTGAAGATATTCCCACTTCAGAGCCAACTGTTTCAGGTTCATCAGCGATTAGATCTCCCTCTCCCAACCCCTTCATGCAGCAAAAGGGGGAAAAAGATACCCCGAATGTTCAAAACCAAAAATAGACGGGCTCAGGCGGTCCCTTAAAATGGGGAGGACCCTTCATTGTTATCACCCATTTTGATTGATTCTGTTCCTGTTATGTCCCCACAGGCTGTTACTGAGTATTTACTACCATGTATCAATAGCTTTGCCCTTCTGTCTGAACCCTCAATTGATCAAGGTGCTGCCAGCTATTCTGCAAATCTATCTAGGCCATCTGAAGTCTCTCCACCCAACCCATCTGATCATGCTCATTATACTGTTCTTATTGTTGAATTAAGAAATGAAGTGGGGTTATTGAAATCATTGGTTTCCTCATTGATCGAGCTTCTGTAACAGGTTATGGTACTTACCAAAGAGTCTATAGGCCCTGGGCTCAGCACACTATCTGAGACCATCTCTAGTACGTCTGTTACTCCACCCAATCGATTGAGGGTCTCTGCTGATGTGTGTCCCATACCAACATCGGTTTCCGCTCCCATTCCTGATTGTGTCTGTATTTCATCTAGACACAGGCCATCTCTATGACCAATCCAGGGCAATTTCCAGTAGATCGTATGCCCAGTCCTCAGACAGTCAAGTAGGTTGCTATCCTCTGTTGTAATGTTCATCTTCTCATGTTCAGGGGCTTTCTCTAGTGGAGTTACTAACTCTGCTTCCATCCTAATGATTAATGTCCCCAAACTGATCCTGAAGGCTGTTTATGAAGGGGAAGAATCTCTAAAAAACAAGGTGATACACTGGATCCTCCATGTCAGAGGTTGTTGGTCACTTATTTGTGACTACACTAACAGTGCCAAACAGATAACTGTTTCTCATTGTCCCTTGGATCAAATAGAATTGACCCTACGGTCTAAGACTTTGGTTGACAATTTAATGACCCTGGATTTTAGATCCTGTCTTCCACATCACTCAAAAATCCAATTTAAATATCCTAGAACTTCTAATTTTCAAAATCTAGCTAATGGACCCTGTTTGATTCCATCTAACTCTTCTATGTGACCTTGTGATGGGGGCACCCCTTCTAAGATCCCACGAGTTAACTCTTCCTTAGGACGGTGGACTGACATTCATTTTCAAGCATCCTGAATGGTGAAGGAGATGCTCATTCAGTCATTCAAGATCCAGCTGGGCTGAGGCTAGTTCCATCAGCTTTAATAGCTGTTGTCATTGGCACTTGTTTACCCAAACTTCCTTTAGTGCCATGTAGACCACTCACAATGGGTTACTCTCTATCTACAAGCATGGCTGACCCTGATACGATTGCCTTAGAGACAGCTAGTCAAGTGCCACAAAGATCATTCCCAACAGGCCATTCTCCACCTATTATTATTGTTGACCCTGACAGATACCTACCTCGGTGACAGCTAGCCAAGTTTTACCCAACAAGAAGTCTGTTGTGGTTAATAATTGGATTTCCCTCTTATCTTGGAATGTTGCGGGTCTTAAATCTAAAACCATCCTTCCCGATTGGAACTCCTTTATTGAATTGTATGATATTTGCTTATTCCAGGAAACCTGGAGTGTGGAACCTGTTTTTAAACTTGTTTATCTAAACTATTTTGTACCCACCACCTATGGATTAGTTGGCAGACCTTCAGGGGATCTTACCATATGGGGTAGATTGGACTTGAATTGTAAAATCCAATTGCTGGGTATTGATTTCCTTGACATCCTAGTTATCCACCTCATATTAAAAATATCCTTGCTCTTCTGCTGGTCTGCTCTGCCAACTTTTTTTCGGGCTGCTCTCTTTTATATTTTTCCTTTTCTGTCCTTTTGCCTTTTTTCCTCTGTTTTTCTTTTTTCCTGTTTGCCTCAGTTTTTCCCGCTGCTGCTGCCCCCATGGCCCCTCTCCCCTGCGTTTTTCTGCTCCCGCCTCCCAGCTGCTCTCCCTCCCCCTGACACCTACTTAATGGTGGCCGCTGCGTGACAAGGCGAGCAAGACCTCTGACCTCCTGGTCAGGGAAACTGCTCTCCCCTCGCGCAGCTCCGTCCTTGAGGCTCTGCCCCCTGTGCCTTTCTGGTTCCAGGTAGGTGTTTGAGGCCCTCCTCCACCAGCAGGCTCCTGCCTGCGCCACATCCCTGGTGGTCCAGTGGGAGAGCTTTGCTCTTCTGCTGGTCCGCTGCCAGCCTTTTTTCTGTCTGCTCTCTTTTCTATTTTTCCTTTTCTGCCCTTTTGCCTTTTTTCCTCTTTTTCACTGTTCTCCTCTGTTTTTCTTTTTTCCTGTTTGCCTCAGTTTTTTCCGCTGCTGCTGCCCCATGGCCCTTCCCCCCTGTGTTTTCCCGCTCGCGCCTCCCAGCTGCTCTACCTCTCCCTGACCCCTACTTAATGGTGGCCTCTGCGTGACAGGGCGAGCAAGACTTCTGACCTCCTGGTCAGGGAAACTGCTCTCCCCTTGCGCAGCTCTGTACTTTAGGCTCTGCCCCCTGCACCTTTCTGGTTCCAGGTAGGTGTTCAAAGCCCTCCTCCACCCCCAGGCTGCTGCCTGTGCCTCATCCCTGGTGGTCCAGTGGGAGAGCCTTGCTCTTCTGCGGGTCCCCTCTGCCAGCCTTTTTTCTATCTGGTCTCTTTGCTATATATACGGTGCGCCAAAGGCAAGCCTGTCTGTGGCCGTCCATGACAGGACCGCGACCAGCGCCAGACACCCTGGTCCTCCCACCACCCGCCACTACAACTCCAACACTCTCCACGCACTCAACCCTGGACTCAACAACAACTGCCAGCTCTCGACGCTGAGCAACTCCCAAGGCGCGTTTCCTGCTGACACTGCCACCGCACTTTCACCCACCTCTGGACCCAGACAGCTACCGCCAACCCACTGAACGCCAGCTCACCCAAAACCCTGAGCTGCATCCTCCTCAATGTACACTCCCTGCACAGACAAGCCGTAGAAATCTGGGACCTCCTCAACACCCTCTTGCCCGACGTTGCTTTCCTCACAGAGACCTGGACCAACACCAGCTCCCGACATCGCAACCGCCATCCCTGACGGGTACAAGATCCTGAGGAAAGACTGCCCCACCACCCTGGAGGAGGCCTTGCTGTCATCCACAAAAGCTCCCTCTGACTGACAACCTCCATCTTGAACGACGCCTCACCCCCCATGGAGCACATCCATTTCCAGATCCAGCCCAACCTCAGAATGACTCTACACTGAACTCTCGCCTACAGACCTCCCGGACCCCGCTCCCTGTTCACAAACACCATCGCAGACTACATCGCTCCCCACGCCCTTGCCTCCACGGACTACGTACTGCTCGGAGACCTGAATTTCCACCTTGACAACCTCAGCAACCCCAACTCCACCACCCTCCTAGAGAACCTTTGCCAACATCGGACTGTAGCAACTCATCACCACCCCCACGGCGGGAAACACTCTCGACCCCATCTTTGCCAGAGGAAACAACATCCGCTTCAGTCACACCACACAACCTCCCTGGACAGACCACCACTGCGTCCACTTCTCCTTCTCGAAACCCACCACACACAAGTCAACACCATGCCTCCCATGCAGAAACTGGAGCAAGATCACCAAAGAGCACCTCACCTCTGCCCTCAGCCGCATTCCTCCCCCACCATGACCGACGCCAACTCCGCAGCCAACGACCTCCACCAATGGATCGCCGACTGCGCAAACATGCCTGCCCCTCCCCAGAACTCAAACAGACGACACAACATGAAAGCCACTTGGTTCACCATGGACCTACAAGAATCCAAGCGCTTGTGCCGATGACTGGATAAAAGCATGGAGGAATAGCAAAACCCCAGAAGCACGCAACGCCTACAGGGCCACCACGACGGCACCCCACCAATTTATCAGATCTATGAAGAGAAACTTCATTCAGGACAGAATCCTCTCCAACTCTCACAACTCCAAGGAACTCTTCATACAAGAATTCACCAAACCCCACAGCGAAACCTCCGACGTCCCTCCCTCCCAGGACCTCTGCAACAAACTCAGGTCTTTCTTCCACCACAAGATCAGGAAACTCTACAACAACTTTGACCACCAAGACCAAGGCACCAACCCAACACCATCCACCAGCAACGCCACCCCACTGATCCTCCTCACCTGGATCCCTGTCACCACAGAAGATACTGCAAAGACTATGAGGAGCATCCACTCTGAAGCTCCCACTGTCCCCTGCCCGCTGCACATCTTCCACAGAGCCGCCTCCGCCATCGCACCAGAACTACAATGGACAATCAACTGCACCCTCGAAACAGGCACGTTCCCCGATGACGGGAAATGCACCGAAGTCAAACCCCTCCTCAAGAAGCCCCCCACAGACCCGACGGATCTCAAGAACTACAGGCCCATCTCTCTCCTCCCCTTTGCCGCCAAAGTCAAAGAGAAAATCATCAACACCCAGCTAACACACTTATTAGAATCCATTAACATCCTCGAATCATCTCAATCTGGATTCTGCAGCAACCACAGCAACGAAACTGTCCTCCTAGCCACCACGGGCGACATCCGTGCTCTCCTCGATCAAGTCCACACTGCAAACTTCTCAGCAGCCTTCAACACCATCTCCCACTGCACACTAGCCGCCAGACTCCACAACGCCGGCATACAGGGAACTCCCTTAGACTGGATCCGCTCCTTCCTCTCCGTCAGAACACAAAGAATAAGACTTCTGCCCTTTCTCTCCGAACCCACAGAGATCAGATGCAGAGTACCCCAAGGATCCTCCCTCAGCCGCACTCTCTTCAATATTTAAATGGCTCCCCTCGCAACCATCATCAGAAAAACTAGACTCAGCATAGTATCCTACGCAGACGACACCCAGCTCATCCTCTCCCTCACCAAGTAACCCAACATCACCAGGCACAGTTTCCAGGAAGGAATGAAGGATGTTGCATCCTGGATGAGCAGCAGCTGCCTGAACCTCAACTCGGAGAAAACGGAAGTCCTCATCCTCGGATCCACCCCCACTGCGTAGGACGACACCTGCTGGCCCCATGCCCTTGGGAACCCTCCCACCCCCACAGACCACGCCCACAACCTCTGCATCATACTCGACTCCTTTCTCACCATGAACCGACAGATCAATGCCGTATCCACCCCATGCTTCAAAACCCTCCGCAAGACCTTCAAATGGATCCCCCCCCGAATCCAGGAAAACCGTCACCCACACACTCATCACCAGCAGGCTGAACTACAGGAACACTCTCTACGCCGGAATCAACAAACCTCTCCTTCACAAACTCCAGACCATCCAAAACACCGCAGCCAGACTCGTCCTCAGCATCCCACGACACGACTATATCACCCAGCACCTCCGAGATCTCCACTGGATCCCCGTTGAAAAAAGAGTGACTTTAAAGCTGCTCACACATGCCTACAAAGCCCTCCATAACTCCAGACCCAATACCTCAATGAAAGAATCTTCTTCCACGCCCCCAAGAGAAACCTCCGCTCCACCGACCTAGCCCTGGCCGAAATCCCCCGCATCCGTAGAGCCAGAACGGGAGGCAGGTCCTTCTCCTACATCGCGCCAAGACCTGGAATGAACTCCCGTCAGCATCAGATGAAGCCTGACACTGCAAGCCTTCAGAAAGAACCTCAAGACCAGGCCTGGGCGTAGTTCGCGGAGTTTCGCTACGCGGAACTCAGTGAAGTGACAAAAAAACTCAGCGGAGTTCCACAAGTGGCAGAGTGCAGTGTGAACTGCCGGTCGCGCTGGTCTTCCTGCCGCTAAGTAGCAATTCTACCCGAGCGGCAGCTCGCGCTCACAAACTTACCGCTCACGCTCGCAAACTTACCGCTCACGAACTTACTGCTTGCGAACGCGAGTGGGGAAAAAACTCCACTGCACAGCGCGGAGAGGAGTTTTCTGCACTCCGCGTACTGCGGAGTGATGAAAACTCCGCAAACGGAGTGGAGTTCACCGCCTAGGCCTACTCAAGACCTGGCTCTTCAGATGACCTCGAAGCTGCCCGAACCCCTTCCCCCCAGCACCTTGAGACCCTCACAGGTGAGTAGTGTGCTCTATAAATTCCAGATTAATTGACTGAATATATATGCCAGAGGCATTTAGGGAGACCTAAGGTCGCATACCATCATAGGCCTGGAGAAACTTTTGCTAGCACGTCACTCTAATTCGAGTTTGATAGTAAGGGATGTAACACCATATTTGAGCCCATAGACAATGAAGATTTTGTATTTGTATTTTGTATTTAATGAGTTTTATATAGCGCTGGCTAGACCCGTAGGTATCAGAGCGCTTTACATTAGGTTACACAATGTTACAGAAAATGATAACAATTACACATTACATCAAAAATAAGCAACACATTGAGAGAGGAAAGAAAGGTGAGACAAATAGAGCGGAGGGGGGAAGGGGGAAGTGTGAAGGGGGAGGATGAGGAAAAGACGGCAGGAGAGACAAAAGGAAGTCTGTCCAAAGACCGACTGGGTAGGTGACGTCTGAGGAGGGAATCCACAGCCCGTCTCCCCTATAGCTAAACAAGGTAGCTCCATCGGGCATTAGTCAAATAGCTAGGTCTCAACTGATGAGGGAAAGTTCACAGAAGAAAGTCCAGTGGATAAACAGGGTGGTAACTATGAGCAAGGACGGGTGGGGGCAAAGGTCAATAGCTGGAAAAAGGAGAAGAGTAGAGCGGAGAGGGGTAGGGGGTGGGGTGAAGGGGGAGGAGGGAGATAAGGTCAGGAGAGACGCAGGAGAGTTTGCCCAAAGACCAGCTGGGTAGGTGATGGTCAAGGAGGGAATCCATAGCCCTTCTCCACTTTAGCTCGCGAAGTAGCTCCACTGGGCATCAGTCAAAATGGCTAAGTCTCCGCTGTTGAGGGAAAGTTCTCAGAGTAAAAGTCCTGGTGGGTGAGCAGGAACAGGGTCGGGTGAGGGCTGATCAAGATCAGGTTGATGACAAATGATTTTAGACCAGGAGAGATAGAGCATCGAGGAGGGTCCCACTGAGGCGGCCATCTTGAGGTCAGGCAAGGGGGATGAGTCCTTGAAGTTCGAATTCAGTCGGTCCCCGTTATTCTCTATAACCCAGAAGGAAGGTGGGTGAAAGCTAAGCAGTGGATCGGCAAGGGGACAGAGCCAGGGTCCGCATGTCTTCAGAGGGGGCGAGTGATGTTGAGAATATCCGCCCATGGAAGAGACAGCAGCCATTAGCAGATCAGGCGGGGTCCCCCGAGTATCCCACCGATGTCCCAGTCCCTCAGGCAGCCTCGGCAATGATCACTGTATGCAGGCCCATCCCCCTCCGGCTGCTCCGTACCGTTGCCGTGGGAAGCAGGTATTCCGCGAAAGCAGTTCTACTCACAGGGGGCTGAGCGGCAGGGCTATGTTACAGGATAAGGCGGGGGGGCGCCACAGCTGTCCAGCGCAGGTTCCAACGGAGCCACATCTCCCGTCTCACATCCTCCGGATGCAGGTGCGGCATACTGCGGGTGCCATTTTGAGTCGCAGGTGCTCGAGAACTTCTCGGCACATTACTCGGTCCTCCGACGGCCCAGAACAGCGGAAACAACTCCTATGGTGGCTGCAGGCATTCCGGTTGCAGGATCCATTCTGCAAGTGGGTATTGAATGCGGCGAATCGCCGCTCCGGATATGTGCGCGCGGGTTCACCACGGAGCTTAAGCTCCGAGCGGCCATCATGGTTGCTGGCTCCGCCTCCCTCCGCCTCAATTTTATTAATGTAAGTAACGAGGATGACATTTGGGGCATACCGCAGCTTGATCTTCCCCCTTTATTGAGGTGGACGGAGGCTGCCCTTCAGTTGAAAGCTTTTACATCGGAGCTCTCTCTGATAGCGAGGGTGCTGACACATCTAACAATTCAATCCATTCTAGTCACATTGATTATATCCTTCTAGACCTCTGTGACTGTATGTTTGATTTGTTCAGCATGCCGTCCATCATCTGTTCTTTTTCAACGTGTCACCTTAAGTGGGAAGGGTATGCCCAGACGTGGGTCTCGTGCTTGTTATGCCACCAGATTCAAGCCAGCCTGGCTGATGTGGGATGCTTGTTTTTGGTCCAGGGTGGACCTGGCCTGAAAATTCGGGCTGGACTGTTCCCTTGGGGAGCAGGGTCAAGACTGATTTGCATATGGCTGGGTCTAAATTGGAATGGCGTGCCCAGCAAAACAATGATGGATTTAACCCAGATCTGGGAGTGAATGTGTGATTTGCTCAGCATTCTGACCATCATCTTTTCCTCTTGCACTTGTCGGCCTAGGTGGTAAGGGTATGCTCAGACGTGGACCCGTGCTCGCTATGCCACCAGATTCAAGCTGGCGTGGCTGATGAGGGGTGATACCCCAAAACTGGTCCCGGGATGCTTGTTTCTGGTCCAGGGAGGACCTGGCCTGGCAGTTCAGGAAGGGCTTTTCCCATGGGGAGCAGGTTCAAGACTGATTTTCATATGGCTGGGTCCTAATTGTGATGGTGTGTCCAGCAAAAAATCAATTCAATTGATTTAACCCAGATCTGTGACTGGGGGTGAATGTTTGATTTGTTCAGCATTCCGTCCATCATCTGTTCTTTTTATAGTAGATCATCCAGCACTATGCACTTTATCATAAACATGCTAGCAGGAAGGAAACTAAAAGAGTGAAACACTGTAGTGAATTCTATACTGCTGGTCGCTTTCAGTCTACTTTTCATTCCTTCTAGTGGAACAACCCCAGAACTCTGTACTTTGCCTCTTTATCTTTTTTCTTTCACTAATGAAACCTCTGTTCACCCACAAAAACTGAAATACTTCATCCAAATTCTGATCTTGCTTATAACACTGATTGTTTTGTCAAGTGCTAACAGTCATTTCCTGAGCAGCTTCCAAAACAAGCCCCACAAACATATATCTAACAAAAAGAGATTTCTGTGCTCACATCTAGTGCAAGAACTGATTGCATCTATTACTGCAAGGACAAGGGAAAAGCACTTGACTACTTGATGTGCCCAGACATAATGTTTCATCACTGTTAAAATCCATTGCCCTTGTTGGCACAAGAACAAGAACTCTACAACAATTAAAATATCAATAAAAAATAAGTATTTTACAACTCGATATAGACTTGAGACACAAGGTTTATGACACATTTATCTAACTTGACTGATGTGCGCTATACAAATATGATATTTACTTTCCACGACATTTGCTTGCTACTAGGTTTTGTGAGAAGGGGTTAGTGGTCATCTATGTTTAGAGACAGCTGCCTGCATGCAATGTTATCCACTGATGACATGCTATTTTCTTGCACACTATACATGCCGGAATTCCAATTTGCAGACTAATTCAGACCCCAGGTACTTCGCTCTTTGAATCGGGAAGCTCCTCTCCACCCCTAGTCATGTGTCCTGACTTATAGTGGTGGATATAATCCATGAAGATGATCACCTCCTTTGAGATAACCTTTGATTCAATCCAGTCAGGTTTGTCCAAACAGGGTAAGCTCCCAAAAAAGGAAAGAAAGGAAAACTGAAACAATATTCAACAAACAAGCAGATAAACATAGGGTAACCTCCAAAAGAAAGTGGGACGAATGCTATGTCGATGGGGTTCTACTCGAAGTAGAATAAACAGACCGAAGGATCATCCCTGTTAGGTGTTCTCTTCAATATTTATACATGACACTTACTTCACTTTGATGTATACCATGTGACTTTCTAAAAGTGTGCAAATGATGCAGACATCTGCTTCTTTCTAAGCAGCGATACCTGATAACTCAAACAACATCGTTGTAAACAAACAGAAGGCCTGAGGAGATTTAATGACCAGCAGGGGGTGACTCCCCTTTAAAGTAATCTAACAACACAAAAACTGGCCACCCTGGGTCAAGGACAACAGGGGGGGAAGGAGTGTGGGGGGGTTCACATTGATAGGACGAATTCCCTCACCCACCTTCGGGTGGCATGCTTCATCATGGGGAACTTCCTTGCACTGCGAACCTGGTCGCAGTGCGGGCTACGACCCCCTCACTGTGAAGGAGGATCTCAGGGATGTTTTAGTTGTGTGTGACAAGGGGTATACTAAAACCTTCAGATGAGCCGGGTGTGGAGGAAGTGTGTGAAAATAAAGTGTTTGTGAAGTTAAAACTAACTCCCTGGTATGTTAAAACTCAATTTTAATGACACATCCGGGGCTCAGGGCTAAAATCGGTGTGCGAGCCATGCCTGGAAAATTCAACCTTTCATTGTTCGGTGTAGTCATACGGTCAACATGTTTCAGCCTAGGTGCCCTCCGCTGAGGTGTAGTGGCTTTATTTAGGACCAAATGAAAAAAGTACGTGAAAACTAGACACTGTACCAACTTTTGGTCGGTGTGAAAAGGATACATACAACTGATGAGTTAGTTCATCAGTCGTGATGGACTGATGTTCAGCGGCATCCCTATCAATAAAAATTGAGTTAATGGCAAGCATGGAAGACATTACAATAACACTCCTTGAATACTGTGCCAATCAAAATTATTAATAAACATGCTGTGGCTATGGTGATAATGGAAAGTTTGTTCCAAAGCTTACCCGGTTAGTTGGGGGAGCTAGAGGCAACTCATCCTCCGCACACTCGATGAGGGTTCCAATACCTACAAAAGGTTAGAGGGGGAAGTGTGGCTGTGAAGGTTTGGAGTTCAACAGAGACACCGATTACCTAGTCTCTTTCGACATAGTGTCCTTATATACATGCATACCACAAGATCAGATACTTTGCACAATTGAGACTCCACTCAACAACGCCGACCTGGATACCATCACTCCTGTGTCATTCATCATGACCTGTGCTACCTTGGCCATGCAAGAAAACTTCTTTCAATTTGAGGACATATTGTTCCTGCAGACCTCGGGAACTTCAATGGGTGGCACCTTCACCCCGAGCCTGGCGAATCTGTATGTCCACTCAATTGAACAAAATACCATCCTGACGTCGACCAACCCTTTCGAGTCAAACATCCATCTATGGAAACGGTACATCGACGATGTCCTTGTGGTGTGGTGTGGCAGCACAGAAGAGATTGTGAACTTTCTCCTCTGGCTCAATTCTTGTAATGAATTCTTGAAATTCACTTGCGAATTCAATAAAGACAAACTCCCCTTTCTTGACCTCTTGATCTACACAACAGAAGATGGTCTATGCACAGAACTTTATACCAAACCAATGGCAAAGGACTCGCTGCTTTCATATACAAGCTACCATCCTAAATCGCTCCGGTATAATTTACCATTTGGCAAATTTCTAAGGATCCAGCGTAACTGCTCCGAAGTGGCCAAATACAAGAGACATGCATCCACCTTGGCAGGCCACCTCTTAGACCGACAATATCCTCAATCTCTGGTTCAAAAATCACTGAAAAGTGCGTGCAACAATCATCGGCAAGCCCTCTTGGAGCCACAACCTACAAAAGAGAAAACTGATAGACTGATCTGTGTCTGCACTGTCAGCAGTAGGTCTAGCCTTCTCCAAAGGAGTATCAACAAGAACTGGCCCATTTTTAATAAAAGCAGTGGCAGCCTGACCAAGCCCATGTTCGCGTTTAAACGCAGCGCCAACCTCAGGGACCAGTTAGTTCACACTAGACCACGCACTAAACATGTATCCCAACAAAACACACTGTGCAACCTTCCACCCATCAAGGGACACTTTCCCTGTGGCAACTGTAGCATGTGTAGACAGACATCACACACAACGACAATAGATATTGGTACAGACCGCGAATGGGAGCTGAGACACCATACCAACTGCAACTCCGAGGGCTTGATATATCTGATCGTAGCCCTTGTGGTCTCAGGTACGTTGGTATGACAACTAGAAAGGTGCTTGAACACAAAAGTACAATAAGTTGCAGGAAGCATATCAACAGGCTCACTTCACATTTTCTGGAGGCAGGACACGATGCAAATGATTTCAGGTGAGTAGTTGTAGACAAACCCAACATTACCCATCTTATCACAAACCTGACACAGTTCCTTTTTAGAAAAGAACAACGTTGGGTGTTCAGGTTACATACCGACACCAACGGTCTGAATGATGAAATTCCATGGTCTAGCTTAACCTAACAGACTTCACCCATTTTCTCTTTGGGTCCATTTACCTATGGACCTTCATACCCCATGGCTCACGTTCACGCTATCTTTTATTTTAACCAGTTCCATTGATCACCCTCATACTAGGAGGATCATCCACTCTTTGCCTACTCACATTGTTTAGGCAACTTCATCTGGCCATTCCATTCCCTAATATGACCACCCGTTTTCCACACGTTGGGAGGTTTCCTGTGGAGACCACCCTTTCCACCTCCTCCTTTCTTCCCCCCTCTTCCTGGGGCCTCAGCGGTTTATGTAACTCCCTGTGCTTTTTATGGTCAGTTGAACCCTCCATCCTGGGTTCCTGCAACTGTTTTTCTTCCATGCATTACTTCAGGACCATTCCAAGATGGCTGCCGTTTTTCCTCCCCCGACGGGAGCCTTTCATAGTCCGTTTTCAACTTCTGGTTAGCACGGGGAGGCAGAGTTTCTGCCACGCGCTAGTATTTCAAGTCGGCCTCCAAAAACCGATCCCCCTCCTCATCCCTGGCCACACCACACCACCAGAATATCCTGGACTTCGAGTGTAGGTAAGTGCTAACTGCCCCGCATTATGTTTGTACAGGCTAGCAGCAGCATTACCCCCCACGCCCCAGCATGGTTTGTCAACCGCGCTGCGCCTATATGTGCAACTCCACTACTTTTCTCTAGCGGCAGCTTCACCTCCCTTGCGTCCGAGCACTGACTGGGTTTTGTTATGCTCTGACCTGCTGTGATTTGTTATGCTCTGACCCGTATGGACTTAGCTACAAGAGGCGGCCGGGTCCTATATCTCCCCCTTGCCTGCCCTCGCCCCAATTCTGTTCCATTTGTTCACGCGTCGGTAAGGATGTCTCCTCCCGTACGCATTTTGAAAGAATGTTTACCTATTTGCCCCTTGGCTGTTAATGTGTGCTGTGGACCCCAGGCATTATCCACAGCTCACACACCTGAAGGCATTGAGGGCTTACTTTTGGTATTATCTGCTCCTCACCTGTTTAGCTGGAGCTTTATTTAAACCTGCCATTTGAAACCCATACCTAAGCTTGGGGTCCTGTGTTCTTAAAACCACGCATCGGCCCTGTACCTTTGGCATCTACCTTTGATAATAGTATCACAGTGTTTGTGTTGCCTGTTGCTTTGCATAATTAGCAACCAACAATGTTGATCTGTTTCTCTATGTCTTTTTTATCGTCTTTTTTATCATGCACTACGATATACTGTGAACAACCCCTTCACCAGTTAATATATATATGATGATTGTTTATATTTCACCCACATCGAACACATTGAGTCAACTGTATATATAATTTTTTATGCTCTTAGGACTGTGAATCACAGCCACACTTGTCCCCCTCTAACCTTTTGTAGGTTTGGGAACCCTCCTCGAGTGTGCCGAGGATGAGTTTCCACTAGCTCCCCCAACTAACAGGGTAAGCTTTGGAACAAACTTTCCATTTTCACCGTAGCCACAGCATGTTTATTCATAATATCGATTGACACAGCATTCAAGGAGTGTTATTGTAATGTCTTCCATGCTTGTCATTAACTCAATTTTTATTTATAGGGATGCCGCTAAACATCAGCCCATTACGACTGATGCACTTACTCATCAGTTGTATGTATCCTTTTCACACTGACCAAAAGTTGGTATGGTGTCTAGTTTTCACGCACTTTTTTTCATTTGGTTCTGAAGAAAGCCACTGCACCTAGGCGGAGGGCACCTAGGCTGAAACATGTCGACCGTATGACCTCACCGAACCATGCAAGGTTGAATTTTCCAAGCATGGCTTGCACACCGATTTTAGCCCTGACCCCCGATGGGTCATTAAAATTGTGTTTTAACATACCAAGGAGTTAGTTTTAACTTCACAACCACTTTCGTTTCACACACTTCCTCCACACCCAGCTCATTTGAAGGTTTTAGTATACCTCTTGTCACACACAACTAAAACATCCCCGAGCTCTTCACTCACAGTGAGGGAGTCGTAGCCCGCACTGCATCCAAGTTCGCAGTGCGAGGAGGTTCCCAATGATGAAGCATGCCACCCACGGGTGGGTGAGGGAATTCGTCCTATAAAAGGGAACCTCCCCACACACTCCTTCCCCCCTTCTGTTGTCCTTGACCCAGGGTGGCCAGTTTTTGTGTTGTTAAACTCAAACAACATCACCAACATCACTGTGGGGAAGCGTTTAAAAATGTTGAGAAAATAATGTAGTTAATAATAATGTGCAGAATTAACGTGTGGGCTTTAACGAAAAATAAATTGCATTTAAATGCAAAGATTTTTATAGGCAACCTTATGTATCTGTACTAGGTCTCAAATGGTTGAAACAACATTGCTAGCTTGCCAAGCTGACCTGACTAAAAAAATGCTTAAGTTGTATAAAATGTTTATTTCCTGACCTTTCCATGAGCATGTTTTTTTTAATAATGAATAATAGTTGCATGAATGTTTTCATCTAATTCTGCAAATATTTCTACCTGCTTAATGTTCTCTGCTAACAAATGAATACGTTTGTCATTTAGAAAGAATATCTATGAAGGGCGGAGAGCGTCAGGAAAGTAGTTTTACACAAGGAAAAGAATCACAAACAGACCAGATGAAACCGCTAGATAATAAGAAATAAGCAACACTGGAAGCTGCTATAGAGACTCATTGTGTTTTCTGTGAGAAGACGAAGAATTATCCCGTTCCCATGAGAGCATTGCAAGTTGATTGGCTGGCTGAAGAAAGAAGAAAACTGCAAGCTGCAACAATGATAAAATATGCTGTCTATAATAGTGCGTTTCTGGAGTAGGTCAACTCTCGTTTCCACACTCCACTGTCCATTATCCTTTTTTTAGACCCAGGGCTTCATGCCACTTTGCTCTGAGACTCTACTGAGTTTCTTGAACCTCTCTTTATGAGAAGTTCTGATTTAATTGAATGTTGATTTTATTTAGCTAACTTTTGAGCTTTATGCTTGTACTCTCTCTTGAACTAGAACTCTTTCTGGGTTCTGACTGACATCATTTTCTTCACGTTCCTAGAATAGGGATTCTTTCCTTTATGGAACATGCTTAATTCATTTATTTGGATTATCTGACTGACTAATCTTGATTTCTATTTCTGTTCATATATTGGTTATCGAGATTAATAAGAATTAACTTGTGACTTCAAACAGAGATGATTTACTAAACATTTGATTAATAAAACCCTTTAACTCATAACAAACTCTCATTATAGACTGAAAATAGATTAGTGATTGTGATTATAATTTAGGTGATTAACAGCTCTTGATCTTCCCTAAAGCTACGACAGAGATCCATTGGACCAGGAGAGACCCAAGGCGGTGATTAGCCCTGATGATGGTAAACCGAAATTTTTAATTTAACCTTAATCCCCGCTCCAGCAAACTGCTTACTTGAAACGTGCTTTTTTAGTTAGATTTACTCTGCATGAATGTAGCAAAAACTGAGAATCCAGCCATGAAAACAAAAGCTTCGACAATCTGCCCTTTGGATGGCCAGCAGACCTAAAACGTCTCCTTCAACCTCTCTGAAATCAAAGAATGTGGGGATTGTCTTTGACTCTGAACTTTAATCTGCTGCTGAAGTCAGCACAGCAGTTAAAGGTACCAACCTCTTATGCTGAATGATTCTGACAAGACTACAAACGATAACGCTGAAATAAACTTTGATTCAGGCACTAGTAAAGTACTCAAACATCATTTACAGTAGCCTCTGCGGGAACCTCCTTGCCATACTACAAATGCTACAGAAACAATCAACCAGAATATGCCTACACCTCCACAAGGGCAACCACACCACTCCACTGGCAGGCATTGGAAGCAACGATACCATTCAACGCCCTATGCATTCTTCACCAACATAGCCACAGGCCCAGAATACCTACAAAAACTGCAATTCATTACACACCTACCGGGAATCTCTGCTCAGTACTTTCTCATCTGATCAACCAAAGATCCTTCACTTCGATGAAACATTGCAGCCAGTCCTTGGGATTTTCAATGAGCTAAACGTCACCCACTACCCTATAATGAGATCTGAACCCAATCACAAGCTGCTCAAGAAACAGCTGAACACTAAACCAGTAAGAGCTGCACTCACTTGAACTCCACACAGCCAGAGGTCATGACTGAAGAAGACGATGACGAACCCATCCATCGGACTCCAACCCCCTCCCCTTTTACGTGCGTTCTAATGACCATGTTCAAAGCTCTGAAGTAACTGGCATGTGTAGCACTTTACGAAACGTTGAAATAAATAAAATAAAACAGTGACTGGTTGTGGAGGGTACAAACTAAAACATTCAGCAGTAATTATTTAATATGGCAGTTTATACAGGTATGCATGTCTCATACAAGTGTTTAGGAAACTCAGGCGAACTCTATTTTTGTATGCAAACCTCCTGATTTTATCTATATAATTCCCTAAGCAAATACCTTCTTGTCGTTTGTAACGTTCCTTAAGCAGATGTGTTAAGCTTGAAGAAAACTGCCCTGCGGTTTCATAGTCCCTTATTTTTTTTCAAACAGTGCAACTTGCACCTGCTACACTCATCTGCGCACCTATTTTCACTAAACTAGACCTTGATTAATTTGTAAAGTGTCGCAGTGTGCTTCAATCCATGCAGTTCTCTTCAAATATGAGTAGTAATGAGTGGAACGTATATGAAACCTAAGCACAGGGAAACGAATGTAGATTAAATAAAAACATTAGAACCCCAAAATGTGTTGGCGAAAGAAAAAGTGTGTAAATATGAATCTGTACATAGCGTTCCTTAAAAAGACTCAGGGGCATATTCTCAAGGAGCCATCGCCGATTTATCGGCACTTTAGCGCCGCAAAAGTAGCGATAGACTTATCGCCCTATTCACAAGCTGGTGCAAACTGTCGACATCGCCAGTTTTCCTGCGATAGCTGCGGCAAAACACATTGCCACGGATGAGAGAGACAATCAACGCTAATGACATGCAGAGTAGGCATTCCCGTGCAAAAACACACAAAAACACCACTTCGCGATATTCTCAACGACCAGCTAGATCTGCGATGCCGGACAAAAACAGGCGATAAGGTGCGTTAGCAGCAGGGACTTAACACCTGCTTATTACTGGTCTTAAGTAGGAGGAAAACCTGCAGTATAGAGGGAACCCAGGCCAGAGCCACATCTGAAGACCAACACATGTCATGGATCTAATGATCATGCAGCTCGGAGACCCAAGAGATCCACAACACCCACCGCCACCACCCCCAGGCCGCCCCCCCCGGACTACCACCGAGGCAGCGCAGAACAAGACAGCTGACCTTCCGAAAACAGCATGGCCCCTCAGCCACACAATTGCAGAATGTGGGAAGAGGTGGGAACCAAGTATGTGTGAAGGAGGCAAGTCACCCATGAATAAGAATGTACACAATGCCAAGTGTGTACAGACTCCAGTATGCAGAGCACAGACATGTCCCTGTGGACACATACTGCTGGTGTGTGCGGTGTTGTGGACAGTGGACGCAGCCATCTTACCTCAGGCATTGGGGAAGACCTCGCTCATGTAGCTGTGTCGTCCCCCCCTGCACACGGAAGCAGAGTGGGCTGGTCCGGCGTACGCCACACCAGCATAGGAGTGTGAATAAATAGACCGGGGCTCTGGGAGTGGTTCACTTCTGGGATGGCCAATGCGTCTGCCAGGGCGGCACCCCTCACCCTGCCATGAGTCCGCCGCCGTGACCACCAGCCTCCTCAGCCGATCGCTGCCTTCCATGACACAGGCCCCCAGCGCAACCAGCGGCACAGCACCGCGGAGTAATGTGTGCACTGACTACTGCATTCTGCCTACACTGCGGTCAGCAGGGCGCTCAAATCAAATCCAATCCTGACCTGCGAGGACACGCCATCATCGCTGGCTGCACACCCGCTGAGCGCTCCAGGTGCCACTAACTCTGTGCAGCTCAAGTCAACGCCACGTGGCTGTGGGCCCCTGCTGACCGCTGCCTCTGCCCTACACTGCGGTCAGCAGGTCCCCCAAGTCAAACGACGCATCATCGTAGGCCGCGCACCCGCTGAGCGCTTCAGGTGCCACTAACTCAGTGCACCACAAGTCATCGCCACATGGCTGTGGGCCCTTTCTGACCGCTGCCTCTGGCCTACACTGCGGTCAGCAGGGCTCACAATTCAAATTGAGTCTTTATTGATTTATGGCGCAGTCTGGTAGGCAACAGACATTGCTTCCAGGGCGGCGCGCCCGGACGATGCATCCTCGCAGGCCGCGCACCCGCCGAGCGCTTCCGGTGCCACAAACTCAGTGCAGCTCAAGTCATGGACCCTTTATGATGTAATCTTTTGTGTGTGAGTCCAGTTCTGGTGCCCCTACCTCAGTGCACTGCAAGTCATGGACCCTTTATGATTGAATCTGTGTGTGTGATCCGATGATCACTGTTCTAGTTGTTGCCAGCACCAACCACTCCCTGAAGGCTGGCTTACCCTCACCCCACACCCATCCAGCACAGGTGTCACTGGACATGTGACCCTGGTAATAAAAAAGGGCCAGGCGCACGTGCCAGTAGCCAGTTCCACCATACATCTAAGTGTGTCCGTGTTGTCATTATGTATGCGTGATGGCCCCTGGCCCTACCACATCACATCGTGCTGTGGACAGCGGAAGCAAGCATGTCACCTCAGGCAGTGGGTAAGACCTTGGACATGTAGCTTTGTCCCCCCCCCTGTAAGCGTAAGCGGAGTGGGCTGGGCCGGCGTACGTCAGTCCAGCGCAGGGGTGTGTAGAATTCGCCTGGGGCTCAGGGCGTGGTTCAGTCTTGGCCTGGACAAGGAAGTCACCAATGCGTGTGTCTCTGTTGTAGTGTCGGCGCCACCCGGCCCGCAATCGACAATGTTGCAATGTAGCATGCACCCGGAGGGCAGTCTCACACGAACGGAGAAATGAAGGAGTGCAAGACGGCTCGCGGTCTTGGCTCATACATGCCAAGTTCTGTGTGTGTCTGCGTTGCCGCAGCATGAGCCAAATGCCTAGCCTTAATCACAGTGCGAGTTCAGCCAGGCATGAACTCTACATCTGTGTCCGCACTATCCTTACCATAGGCCTACACTCACGTGGACGCCCACCTTCAACGGCCAACATCGCAGTGTCGTTGTCAGTCCTGTGGACATGCGCAGACAGGCATGACAATGGTGTGCCGTTGGAGTGCAAGTGATGCATACACAAGTGAATAGGCTCGGGGGAGGGAGGAGCAGCTGTGAGGCAACGTAACACACAGTGATGCCGCTCATTTGCCACATGCAAGTCATGTCTAACATGAATCCCAAAGTCGCACACATCCCACCCCACACCAAACAAGCCACATCACAATTCCTGAATGCAAGCAGATGACAAACTGACATTAGGGATGAAAGCTCCTTTGTCTGAACTATCAGGCGGAAGCACATCTGCACATCCGACCTCGGAATTGCAAGTGCCCGGCACCCCCTGACAGATACAATAGCAGTTGAGGACGACTCCCACACTACTCACAGCCCGACGACAGACCAACATATGCACACCCCACACACAGAAGTCCTTGCTTGGAGTTATCTTGCATGGAATGGCCTTCACACTTACCCCCACACCATCCCAGGCCTACAACTGTTGCACACTTAAACAACTCATTGATCCGAGCTGTGGCATTTCATCCACAAAACTGGCGCAGGTCAGAACAGTGCCGCTTCAACCAGGGCCACTAACGCAATGGCAGAAAATCCCGGACACATGCACAACCCCTGTCACGTGGAACCTTACCGTGCACGTATGCTGCTTATACTGGGGGCACTGCCATTTCCAGTGTTGCGGATCAGTTACCGGCTAAGCTTCCGCCTTGCCAACGTCACCTGCGCTCAGCCTGTGTTGCATTGTCGATCGTGCATATTCGAGTGGTCCATGGATGTCTGACTATCCAACAGGACGGTAGCTGAACTGGATTTCGACATGTGTGTGCGCCCCCTGTTGGCCCACGACTAGGAGTGTCACCGTGTCTATGGGATGCCTAGATACTTGGCATACATGCTGGCAGCTGGACCTGGGAAATTGCAGAACTCCTCATGTGCAGTGACCACATTGAGCCGCTCCCCTATTGGGCTGTAGTGCTAATTGGTGACGGGGTGGACGCAGCACATCTGTCTGGACCTGCTAATGGCTAGCCTCGCCGTCTTGTTCGATGGAGTCGACAACGACCTCATGTTGGAAATGATTGCCTACTAAGCTGCAATCGCTTTCATGGATATGTAACTACGTACCTGCAGCCACAACAGTTTGGAACCCATTGCACATGTCCCGACACCTTGTTGCATCTTGGGGTTCTGGTCACATATCCCACGACAACAGTGGACATGGCTGCATTCGCCTGGACCCCGAATATGT
This sequence comes from Calotriton arnoldi, assembly GCA_963921515.1. NCBI lineage: Eukaryota > Metazoa > Chordata > Amphibia > Caudata > Salamandridae > Calotriton > Calotriton arnoldi. The sequence goes on along the minus strand of CAWUFW010002675.1, from coordinate 1,934,175 downwards.
GGGTGGACAACCACGCGGGGTAACACACACCTGTGAAAGGTGAGGCACTCCCCCGGAGTGGACAGCGGCGCTTGGCAACGTTCCTCATTCTGACATACTGCTGCATTGGTCCGCATGTTGTGGCACTTCTCTTGCCCGTACTGACACGCATATGCTAATAAAGTCTACGCACATTCACTTGCATTCAACTGTGATGTGAGTTGTTTCGAATGACGATGTGTGTCTCACTGCCTATCTGGGTCACGGCCATACATGCGCATTGATAGCATTACCCAGGGAGTACCATTTATGTGGAATCACTGTCCCTACATTCATCAATACTTTCATGCTTAATTGATCAGGGCCATGACACATCAGTGTGAATTTGAATGTTTGATTCGCATTCAGTGGGGTGTTTAAGCTGGACCAGTACAGGGCCATGCAAACCCCACTTTACATTGTCGCCCCGTGGAGGGCCAGCCAGAGTCCTTTAGGGATGTACAGGTTCATCGGAAGAGGAAGACTTCAGTCCGCAGTGTGATTGCTGTGTCATTGGTAACCAATCCAAATATGGCAGTCCATGTCGAGGTCCAAGGTGAGTGTCGCTGAGTGTAACAGGGGATAGTGGAAGATGTTATTCCAGGGCATGATGCAGAGGGCAGAAACAAGAAGAAACAGGCCATATGGCGGTGATGTATGCTACCACTTCAATCTTACCACCAAGCCAGATTCATCATCATCTTCGTCCTCTGGTGTGTCTGGTGCCTCACATGTGGGTGGTGGTGTTTGGTCTGCCACACTGTGTGGCACTGACACTTCAGGGGGCAGAGATGTGGATGGAGTAGTAGCAGCAGCAGTCATCCGCGCCAGGCCGTATGGTGGCAATGCCATGATGAGGATCTACAGGGCATGGAAGATCCCAGCTACATCTTGCTGGTGTGCAGCCGTGGCAGCCAATCGTTCCGCATGCATCCGCTCCATGTTGTCCATGATCTTCCGCATGTGCCCCAACTCCCGGCTGACATCGCTGGAGCCACTCTGACTAGACACTTGTTCTTGTCTCCGAGTCATGACTCCAGCGATGTCAGCCATGGATTGTTGGAGAGCATGGAGCGGACAGTGGGTGTCCGTTAGGGACTGTAAGTGGACCCTGATGGGACTTAGACACCCACGTATGGCATCTAGCTTGGCTGCCATGAGGTCGAGCCCCACCCGCAGCTGATCAGCCATCTTCTCCTGGCACCCTAACACACGGCGTTGGAATGCCATGTGTTGGTCGTGGGGGTCCTGGGAGCCAGCCGTGGTGGTGGGTGCTTCCTGCTGTGTGGTCTGTGCAGGGGTTGGGGTCTCCTCGATGCAGCTGGGCTTCCCAGCTCCTGGAGGTGGGGTGCCGAAGCTGTCCATGAGCTGCTGGAGGGCGTCGGTGTTGATGTTAGGGAGGTCCTCTTCGTCATCAGTGCTGAGTTGTTGTGTCTGCTCTGCAGGAGGTGTTGATTCTCCCTATTCAATGTGAAGGGGAGATGCAGATTGACATTGTGTTCACATGTATGTTCACGCATTGTACAAGTTTACTAACGGACTGCATGCCAATGTACATTGTGACTGTTTGTGAAGAGATGCCTATTTGATGCGGGACAGTTGACATTTCTACACCATCAGGGATGTGAGGTTGTACTTGTCCATTGTCATCTCACAGTTTCCTGCTATGCCAAATGCGAATGCCCATTTTCTACACACAAGCGGCAGCAGTTGTGTCCTCTCTTCTGTTGTGGGAGTGTTGCAGTTTGTACCACATTGTTGTCAATGTTGAGGTGCTCTGATTCTTATGTGTGTGTACTGCATTGTGGGTGTGTTGCCCCTTCAGCTCTGATTTGGCTGGCCCTTCTCCCTTTCAGGCGGTTTGCCTTTCACTTCTGTGGTTATACAGTGCTGAGATGTTGCAGGCTTGGGTAAATTGGGCTCTTGGTCGGAGTTGTGACTCTTGGGCATGGTTTGTCCGTAGATGTGCTCTAATTACTTGTGCATGTGTGCCATTGTGCCCATCTCCCCCCGTCCCCCCACTCCCTGGTCGTTACTCACCCTGTTGCTGTTGGCTCAGGTCATGTTGTGCAGTGTCCGGTCCACCAACTCCTGCCGCCGTCTCCCCAATGATGACTCGGGTCACTATTTCCTCCATCTCATCCAGCTCCTGGTGTGTCGCTGAACTCCCATCTCCAGTCTGCAATGCTGCTCTCAGGTTGGCAGCAATTTTCAGCTTGTTTTGCGCTTCACATCAGTCCAGCTCTTTTTGCTGTCATCCACTTCCCTTCTCTTCACTCCGACTGCCTTCACCTTGGCCAAGATGGACTGCCATATTGTATTTTTAGTTGCCAATGTCACAGTGGAGGTGATGAACAGTTGGTGGTGGTGTTCTGTCACCTCCGTAATGAGAATCCTGTTTTCCTGCAGACTGAGACGGGGGTTCCTCTTATTCTTCTCCTTGCTCTTCCCTGTCCCCGAGGTCCCAGGCTGGTCCTCCGTGGGGCTTGTGGGGTTCTGGTTGTCCTCTGTACTTGCTCCGGCTCCCTCCATGGTGCTTCACAGTTGTTTGTGTTTTGTAGGTGTTTTTTGTTGCCGCTTTTATAATGATTGTTCCCGCCTTACTTGTGGGACTTGTGGGCCTGGCGCTGCTTTTCGCTGGATTTTTATCGCAGTTGGGCCCATCGCAACTTTTTTCACGTTCGGGTTTCCTTTTTTATTGCTGTAGTTGTATCGCGGACATTTGAGGCGTTCTCGGGAATCTATCGCATGTTACCGCCGTGTTGGGAATACGACGTTGACACAGAGTTATTTTCCCGCGATAGACGGCGATATGGAAAATTGCGTTAGCCTATTTTGGCCAAGTTTATCGCACGTTCTTGTGAATATACCCCCATGTCTTCTTCTAAATACCATTTTAAATGGTAAAACATAGAAAAGTTTTCATTGCCCCTAGGTCTTAGGTACCTAGATCTAATATATCTATAGAGAAGACAGATCAATGCCAGGCTTTACCTACAGATATAGCAGCGACCTACACTAACACCGTTTGTTGGAACAGTAAACTCTGTGTAATAAAATCAGCAGTTATGTTAAAAGCTAATGAATTCATTGGACTATATTATCGTTTGTTTCTCAACTGAATATTGCATATTGCAAAAACCCTTGGAGTATTCTTAGGGCATCTAACAGGCAAAAGCTTTCCAGCATAATTGGTTTTTAAGTGGTCTGTGGTACAAGAAAAGGCAAAGTGTGACTGGCATTAAATATATTGCACTCCAGTTTCTTCCCTGAAGGTGGAACGACTAAAACAAGTTTAGAGCACATTGAAGTGGCAGGTTTGTTTTTGTGGGGAACCATGCATTACAAGAGAACACGCTGTTCTTCTTTTGTTAGTTTTCTGTTTTAGCTTCTGCTCCAGTGAAAAAGAATGACTGGATCCTGCTATAGAGTGCCTCAGCTCTGAATATGAAGCTTATTTCTAAAGCCTGTGAAAAGTCAATAGTTAGCAGGTTTCAGGCGAGAACTAGTTTTCAAATAATGTGTTCATTTTGCCTCATGGCTTTACACTTGCAAGCTGTCCGCCCTCCGGCATATGTAGTGAGGGATTTCATTGCCTCTTTGCAAAATATCGATCATATATGCTACTGTCTCGCCCTAAAATGGAAGCATTTCAAATGAATGTCACGAAAAGCAGCTGCAGGAGGCTGTAATGTGACCACGGGTAATGACACACCATCCATCCATCCTTCCATCCATCAGGAAAGTCTGTGCAGCTTAACTGGGATTAGGCGTCCTTTTGTGGCCATCTGCAGGCTCCCCTTGTTTAGGTATCGTTGCTTTGGAAAGTCATTTTGAGTGCCTAATGGTCCCTCGGATCATATTACCAGAGGTAGCCAGATTGGCTCTTAGGATAGCCAACCTTCCCGTGTTCCTTAGGTTTGTGCCATCCTGTTGTCTGCATTGTTCTGCACTGAGCTCTTGCGAGGCACTATATGCCCATCTTTTTACCACTCACAGAGCAAGGGTTAAAAAAATACTCATTAGGAGGTCTCGAGCGGCCTGTCAGGTTGGCCCAATACAGCCTTTCAGACTGTTAAGAGGGGCATGTAGGTGGCTTATATATATTTATATATATTTACTGCACGGCTGGAAGGGAGAAGTTGCAGCACGGTAGGGGTCATGTACAATGCAGCCGTTGGAACTCGTTTCCCTTTAAAGATACTACTGGCTGTGAAATGTGGACACCTGAAGAGAAACAGTCTGACTGTATGAACGAAATAAATCTCCGGCCTAGTATGGAAATATGTCCCGCTGCATATTTACTTTGTCAACCCAGTTTCAATGCGTTCACAGTTGTCAAATTAGGAGATGGAAGCACAAGAAAGTTATGATTTGCCTATGAGCAGATAGTGTTTATACAGCAGGAAATGCAAGACCGCAAAGCAGCGCTGTTTGCACCAAAATATCCCACCAAATTACAGTTTGGTGTCTATACCATGAGACTGGGCACTACCTCCCTCTACCCCACCTAAGGTTATACTTTTTTTCCAAACTAGACGTTTTCTAGCACCTTCTAGATTGATTGTAAATAGTTCTACTCTTGGCAAAAAAAATGGGTGCAGAGTAAAAGGTTCAAGAAATTATTGCCCAAGGCCACACAAACTGGGGCAATAGGAAGGTTGGGATTAAAAACCGGGGGGCATATTATCAAGAACGGCGTTAAAATTATCGCCGCTTTAGCGGCAGAAAACTGCCGCTAAAGCGGCGATAATGGGCTTGATAATATGCCCTTGAGAATTCCAATAGAAGCCCATGTTCTGGTGTCAACATGGGCTTCTATTGGAATTCTCAAGGGCATATTATCAAGCCCATTATCGCAGCTTTAGCGGCAGTTTTCTGCCGCTAAAGCGGCGATACTTTTAACGCCGTTCTTGATAATATGCCCCCCAGTCTTCTGATTTCAGTTTCAAATCAGCCTGCTAGACAACAACTAGTGCGACAGTGAATCTGATAGCAAGACTACCCTTCCCTGGGAAGTGCACTCTCTTGTGTACCCTTCCCAGATTTTTACTTAGTTGTTAAATTTCAGCATATGTAGGTGAAGTAGTGAGATGTCTAGCCCCAGTTCCATGGCTATAATCAGGGCCACTGGAATTATGCAATTGTGCATCCGCAGTGATTTTCACATAATTACAGATTTGCCTCATTTCCCACATAATCCATCATCTGCTGCATAATCTGCAGGTTTTAACAAAGAAAAAATTTAGGGTCAAATTTACAATGAAGTGGCGGAGCGCAGCATTAGCCTCCGTGGCTTAAATCCGTGCTACGCCACTTCTGAAACGCAGGGCTACACCATATTTACAACAATATGATGCAGCCCTGCGTTTCCCCCCTGCACAGGCGCTAAATTTAGCAGCCTAGCGCCACCGCAGGTACTTTTGCAGCATAGTGCAAGGGTATCTGCATTGCACAGGAAGATTGTTTATGTGCAGGAAGGTCTCCCTTCTTGCACATAGACAATCTTTAAATGGCGTTTTGTAACTTCTATGTGTGCTGCTTAATGGATCACACATAGAAGTTGCAAAATGTCATTTTTTTATGATTGTTTATGTGCAGGAAGGGAGACCTTCCTGCACATAAACAATCAATGGCCTTTTGTTGTTTCTACGTGTACTGCACAATGCAACAGCAAGACACATTTCTCCTCATTGGGCCTGTTTAAGACCAGGTTTTCCATGGTCTTAATTTTGGCGCTGCCCCATATTTACGCTGCCCTTGTAAATATGGGGCAGCATCAAAATCAATGAGTGTTGCGGTGGAACTCCCACCACAACACCTATTGCCCAACCCTTTCACACTAAGTATAGTGTGAGAGGGGGCATTATTCACAAGACGGTGGCTTAACGCTGCCTAGTGAATAAGGCGAAGCCCCTATCGGCACTACAATGTTCTGAAAAGTGACAATGTGGTGGCGATGGGGGCTTGTAAATATGCCGCTAGTTTCTAACTCAAACGATTCAATAGTAAGAAAAAATGCAGTGGCACGTTTTGCCAAGCTGTGGAAGGCCTTTTGCCTGCTCACCTTTCTGTTGCTTATTGCTATATTTGGGTATTAAATTGGTACTAAAGAGGTTCACCCAATACCCAGAGTGTTAACAAGTTTAAAAAGTACTAAATAATGAAGTAACACTGTAAGAAAATGTGCCGCATTACGCAGCATAATTTGCCTTTTCTTGTTGCATAATTTACTCAACCATGCCGCATACTTTGGCCCTCTCCTGCCGCATAATACCAGTGGCCCTGGCTATAATGCGCCAATCAGCCCACATATGAACTAGTGCCTGGATACCATCATGGGTGATTAGTAGCGTTATAAAAGGACTGTTTGAATTGAATCTAGCAGTACTGTCTGTCTACCACAATAAATTGCCCACTGTGCTAAGGGTTCTGTCAAAGGATTTTTAGAGCTCTTGACATTTGCATTGAGCCAGTTTCTAAATTCCCTGAGTATTTGATTCAATGTGTTTGACCCAGCCCTCTCAGCAGGGTTGCCCCAAGCTTTTTTCCTGTTTTTCTGAATTTGTTTCTATTGGTTTTAGGACACTGTGCACTTTTCCACTGCTAACCAGTGCTAAAGGGCTTGTGCTTCCTCCTTAAAACATGGTCATATTAGCCAACACCTGATTGTCACCTTTAATTTACTTGTAAGCCCCTTGTACATGGTACTAAAAATAAACATGGCCTGCAAGTTGAATGCTATTAGTAGGCAGCAGCACTCATTGTGCCACTGACTAAAGTACACTTTAAAACTTGTCTCAGAACTGCCACTGCAGCCTGTGGTGCAGTTTTAAACTGTCATTTCGACCTAGAAGAATAAACCTTTGGCCAGGCCTAAAGATTCCTATTTAATATTTACATGTCACCCCTAAGGTAGGCCCTAACAGGTCCTGGGGAAAAGTACATGGTATTCATAAAGTAGGACCTATACTTAAGTTTTACATGTCCTAGCAGTAAAAAACTCCTAAAAGTAATTTTTCAGTGTGGCAAGGCATATCTCTCCCGTTGATTACACTGGGTTACCTCATTACATTTAATAAGTGCTAACTTTGGATTGGGAGCAGATAGAGATATGCTGCTCAGCCTCAAATGAATTGTAATTTAAAATCCTCTTTAATGGTAAAGTCAAACTTAAAGTCACAATTATGAGAATGCCACTTTTAGAAACTCGCACACTGAGAGGGAGATGACGGATGAACCTGAAGGGTGATACAAGGAAGCTGTCATACTCAGTCAGCGGTTGGCTATTTTCTTATTTTGCCCCATTCCCCCATCCCCCTTGGTGTTCCTCCAGAATGAATGGTGTGTACAACTTGCTTGGTTGAGCATCAGGGTGTGTGGATGGCAAGCATCATGCATCGCTCCTGTTGGGCCAGTTATTACAGGTTCGTCACTCTCTAGTTAGTAATTGTGGTATCTGACGCAGAGGTGGTAGTTTCCTGCTGACACATGGCCTTTCTATAACATATGTGTCATCCTGATCCTGCTACAGGTAATTGTGATTGACAAACAGGCTTAGTCTCATATATGGCTCTGGTGCGAGATTCCAGTGGCTCCCTGGGAGAGTAATGAGTTCTTTCATACTTGGTAGCGACAAATCACCAATGATCAAACAAAAGAGATTCAGGAGGACATAGCAAAGATCTTAAAGGAAGGGCTTGAATCAGATATTCTTGGTCCGAAGGAATTTGAAAATTTGACGTAAAACCACGGGACGGCCCATTGTGTTGGGTTGTGATTCACTAATGGAACCCATTTCCCAAAATGTCGATATATTTCTAAAACCCTTCCTTGATAGAGTCCCCTCGTATTTGGGAGACACCATTGATTCCATAAATAAAGGTGACGGTCACTAAATTAACTCCTTTGAACAATGGCTAATAACCCTGGATGTAGTCTCAGGATGAAGCACTCCAAGAGATTGAGTTCTATTTAGAAACGAGAACACGACCACATCAAGTTCCAACTCAATTCATTCTAAAACTAGCATCCATAGCACTCAAAAAGAATGTCTTCAAATTTGAGGACAATTTCTTCTTCCAAATAAAAGGGACTGCAATGGGATGTCCCTTTGCGCCAGAAATGGCAGTACTCTTCTGTTGTAACCTGTATTATATTTATCTGGTTACTTTCTGTAACTTTCTCCCTAGCTGCTCTGCCAGTGTGAATGTGATGCATGGAATGTTGGTGTGAGAGTCTTGAATGGAATGTTTGGGTGCCTGCATGCTTGAGTGTGTCAGTTGGAGTATGGGCTGAGCAGCAGGCAGACTGCTCCTGGTGGGGCAGCATCTCTACAACTCAACTATCTGTAATTGAACTCAATAAATCTACCTGAAACTACACTCTGGCTGCGGACTTCATTGTAGGAGAGTAGGATCTGCTTCTTATAGTTACCCCCACTTTTTGCTGATGTGTCAATGTTTTTCGACTTAGCCAGACTGAGGCCCTGCTAATCAGGACCCCAGTCTATCTGCTTTCTACTCTAAATTGACTGTATGTACTTTAGGTACACTCCAGATTGGATTCTGGGGTACCCTTGTGAGTCCCTAGTATATGGTATACTATGTACCCAGGGCATAGGTACCCCAGAGGCCTACCTGGGGCTGCAGCATGTATTGTGCCACCCCTGGGAAGCCTTTTAAAATAACACAACAGGTCTGCTACAGCAGCCTGTTTAAGGTGGTGTATCCAACCCTTAATGAGATATAGGTTCCCTATATCTCTCCATATCACTGCACATCTAAACCACCTATGGCAGGACTTAACAATCCTGAAGGCAGGGTGCTGGGTTTCATGTGAGAGGGTGCCCATGCATGAGCAGAGCCCCTCTGCAGCTTTCGTAATCTTCATTCCGGGGTTGTTTGTGATGCAGCCAGACCATATACTCTTAAGTGCATTATAACCAAACGGTAAATGCTAACTTTGGAGTGGCTGCATGGAAAACTGTCGTGTTTGGTGTCAAACACCTTGGAATCATACCCCCATGATCCCACCCTTCTAGTGGGAGAGACATGACAGCACCGGTATACCCGGCACCAGCTAACAGAGCCCTGGCATCACAAAATGGATGCTGCAGCCAGAGACACGAGTCTGCCCTCCTGCTGCTGGACGAAACTCCGGCAGGGGAGGCCTGGACAATAGGTTTCCTGTCACAAGGAGGTGTGACCACCTCCCAGACAGGCTCTAGTGTATTGGGGCTGGGTGGGTGCACTCTAAGAGTGCTTTGAAGTCTGCACTGGGGGCACATTTGGTGTCCCTGTGCATAGTCCAGCTCAAACCGGTTGTAGGGGCACACAGCCCCTGCTCTGGCGCGAAACTGGACAAAGGAAATGGGTGTAGCCACCCCCTCTTTCCTGACCCTCCCATAGGTGGGTCCCCAGAGTTTGTCCAACCCCTTCCTTGGGTATAAAGTAGGAACCCCTGACTAAAGGACTTTAGATTACACCTGGACTAAACTCTGATACCAGAAACCAAGTACTTCGACGATCTGCACAATGCTGGACGACTGAAGAATCTCCCTTGGAGTAAAGGAGTTACTCCCCTGCAAGGCAGGCACCTTTAGTGCAACTGACCGGTTGGCATCTCCGAGCTCTGATGGACTCCAAAGAATATTGATACACAAGAGGTGGGTTTTCCTAGGTCTCTGAGGTCGATCTGTGCCCACAGCAAGTCTGAGGCCCGTATCCCTCGTGGAAGACTGTGCAACTTAAACCCCTGGACACCGCAACCATTTGCAGAAGCATCAGCTTTCCGGCAACCCCTGAGGCTGAGCTTTGGGTTACTTGTAGCCCTGACCCCGAGCAGTAATTGCACCGAAGATTGCAGGCCTACACTCAACGAGTGTTCCGTGGTCCACCATTTTTTGATTCCTCTTGAGGTCCCTTTGCGATCCATGGTCCATTGACCTGTGGGTCCCCAAGAAGGCAACTTTAACTTTTATTGGGCTTCCCTGGTTGCTCCAGACGTGCCCTGACTCTATGTTGCTTGGGGAGTCCCCAGGACCTTTCTGGTCTGCATAAAAGCATCATTTCTCTTCCTGCATGGGTTGCTGTTGCCAAGGCTTGTTGTGGTCAATCCGATCACCGACACCCCAGCACTCGACATCCTTTGTGGGACAGCTTGAATCCGGCTCCTGGTGGTCGTCGACATCTCCAGGACCCCGTGGCTGCAGAGTCAAGCTTCACCTCTTCGCACCTGAAGCACCCAACATCGGTGGGCATCCGATTGCTCCGCTCCTGGTCACTGGCTAGTGACCCAGACTCTGTCCCCTCTGCTTTTAGGTTCTTCACATCTTCGATCCAGGCTTGGATCACACCGGACTCTTTTCTCCTTCCCGGCAGCAGCACTTTGCAGCAGATCGCTATTGAAAACGATGACGATTCCCGACACCCTTTGACACATATGCACCCGGCTTCCCTGGGTGAGGTAACTCGAGTACTCCGGTGCTCCCGTTGGTGTTGGCCCTAGAACCCCTTAAGTCTAAAGAGGTTTGCTCAAAGTCCTCTCCTAAGTGTCCTTTTGCTTTAAAATTCCAACTGCGACTTTCCGCATTGAATCCTACGGCGCTCGCGGCTGTGTTCTCACACTGAACACGTCCCCCGTGGGTCTCCTGTGTCACTACCTTGGGTGGTTCCTTGGGGTCCCAGCGATTCTACGTGCTCTAGGCACTGTGTCTAGTCAAGTCGTGGTTCTTATACCACTTTCTTAGTATATGGTTTGGTCTCCCCCTGGAGCCCACTGTGTATTGTGCTATTTACTGTCGTTTTAATACTATGATACTGTGTATCTTGAACTCTAATCTCATAAAGGGATTAGTAGTTAGTGTTTAGAAATAAATACATATATTTTATATATATCTTGTGTGGTTCTCCTTTCATTTAGTTATTCAAGAGGTTATAATCTGGTAAACCAAGCTGCTTTACACCCCTTCAAGACTTAGCCTGAAGGCTGCTCTCCATAGCTACCACTAGGATAGCTTTCAATAAAGGTTGTCTTTAAACCTATCATCAATAAGGGTCGTTTGGACTGGTGCAAGGTGCCCACTATAACTAGTGGACAGCATATGCCAGGCCAACTTCTCACATTGGTGTGCAGTGGTTGGACTCTGGCTTGCTATTGCTTTACCAGATAATCTCTTTGAAGTGACTAACTGAAAACCACTATAGGTACATAGGTACATATAAATCAAGTTTAGAATACAGTAAGTTCTACTGAACTTAGAGTTGTGTGTCAAGGGCTTAGCACACCCTTTCTACAACTCAAGAGAGTTTCAGTTCCCACTAGAGTAGGTAGGTGCATACACCACACCACACTAGAATGTCTGCAAGGCCTGAAGTAAGTGACTGCTTGCCCACTAGGTATGACCATCTCACATTCCAGGAATTGAGAAATATGTGTACCTCTAGGAGACTGAAAACAGGGAGACATGCAAGCACTCATAGAGGCTTTGCTGTTAGATGACCTCAGAAAGACACCAGGGTCTGATGAGGCAGGCAGGTTGGGTGGGGCAGTAGAAGAGGAAAGGCCAGGTAGTGAAAACTACTATGACCCAGACTCTGATGCTGGCCAGGGGGATCAACATGATTCCCACCTGGAAAATCTAATTCTTCCTGAAGGAGAGGAAGGCCTCAGTGGCTCCCTCTTCACACCCCCAGGAAGGGTTAATAGTGTGCCAAGAAGATCAAGATCTCCTTCACAGGAATCTAATCGTTCTGGTACTTCTATAGGGTCCTCTGCTTCTCTTAAAAGGGCATCCTCTTATGAGAAGAAATGCCAACTGCTTGATTTTGAGAAAGCTAAGCTCAGAATCAAGAGAGAGCAATTGGCCTTAGACAGGGAATCCCTGGAGCTTCAGAAAGCTTCACAGAAATTGGGACTAGGGTCCCATGGTGGCAGCAGCAGTGTCCCTAGAGGTAGAGATCATACTCATGAACATAGGAACTAGGCCTGGGCGGTAAATTCCGTTCCGCTCACGGAATTTGCGGAATTTGGGTAATTTTGCGTTCTGCGGAGAACGCGGAATTGCCAAAAATTCCGCGATCCGCAGCTTCGCGGAGTTTTTTGCTTGTTCGCGCTTTCAAAATGTGTGTTTGCGAGATATTTCTCCCCGAGCACGCAAACAGTGTTCGCGAACAGGAAAAAAGCATCGCGAACGGGCGGAGCAAGCAATTCCGCGTGTTCGCGGAACTTTTGCGTACTCGCGGAGATTTTTTACCGTTTCGCAGAGCTTTGCGTAGCCCGACTACGCAAATTCCGCCCACCCCTAACTAGGAACCTGAACAAGATTGTCCCTCCCTACCAGAGTGGGGATGACATCCACAAATGGATAACTGCACTGGAGCAGTGGGCAGCAATCTTGTGGCTCTCCTTTGCAGACAAAGGTAGAGACAAGCTCCTCACTGTAAGAGAAGAGGATGCTGACAATTACAAAGTCCTGAAGACTGCTCTGATTGAAGGGTTTGGCCTAACCACTGAACAATACAGGTTAAAGTTCAGAGATACCCAAAAGGCACAGACTCAGGACTGGGTTGACTTTGTTGATTGTGCTACTAAGGCTCTGGAAGGCTGGTTACTTGGCAGTAAGGTGTGTGATTTCAAAGGATTGTATAATTAGACATGAGAGAGCAGATCCTTAACATTTGTCAAAATCAACTGTTGCATCAGTACCTGGTGGACTCTGATATGACCTCTCCCCAAGAATTGGGTCAGAAGGCAGACAAGTGGGTCAGAACCAGGGTGAGGCAGAAGGTTCAGAACCAAGGTGGTGACTCCAAGAAGCAAGATTCTAAAAACTCTGATAAGGGTGGGGAGAAGGGTAAAGACCTGAAGTTTTCTCAAGGGCCCCAAAAATCTGCATCTGGTGGGGAGTCCCAATCTAATAAAGGAAAAGGCCAAAAGAAACCATGGTGTAAAATCTGTAAGCAGAAAACCCATTGGACTAGTGATTGTACAAAGACCAAAGACTCAACTCCAGCCACCATTGCCCCTAAGTCAACTGTTCCCCCTAGCTCAGCTCCAAGTGGTGGTGTTCCAAATAAGGGTGTAGTAGGGTTAACCCTGGGATCTGAGCTGGACTCTGGCCTAGTCAGAGTTCCAACTCAGGCTGTACTGATCTGTGATGGAGACATAGATATGTCCTCCTATGTGAGTCCCAGTAATCTGGGCAAATACAGACAGCAGCCCTTAATTAATGGGAGAGAGGCTTTGGCATACAGGGACACAGGAGCAAGTGTCACAATGGTGACAAAAGATCTTGTAGCCCCTGAACAGATCATACTTGGTGAAATGTACCAAGTGACCAATGCTAGCAATGTCAGGACAGACCATTCCCTGGCAGTTGTTAATTTCTCCTGGGGAGGGGTAACTGGCCCTAAGAAGGTTGTGGTAAGTGCAGACCTCCCTGTTGAATGCTTGCTTGGAAATGATTTGGAAAGTTCAGCTTGGGCTGAAGTTGAACTCAGGACCCATGCAGAAATGTTGGGCATCCCTGCAGATGTGTTTGCTATGACCAGGTCACAGGCAAAAATGTCTAAAGCTGAACAGGCCCTGGATTCTGGAATAATGGACCAGGTGCCTCCCAAGAGGAGGAGCAGTAGGGTTAAGGCAGTATCTCCCCCCTGCCTCAGAATGCAGATCAGTCTCTTGAGGGAGATGATCTCAGTCCTGAAGAAGGAACTGTCCCAGAGGAGCTTGAGCCTGATCAGGTTGAGTTCTTGGGGACAGGGGGCCCTTCCAGGGCAGATCTGAGCCAGGAGCAACTGAGCTGCCCCTCTCTTGAACCCCTCAGACAGCAAGCTGCTGCTGAGGCTGCTGGGAGTGCTGTGGTACCCATAGGATCTATTGGGATGATGGACTCCTTTACTCAGAGTTTAGAGACCCCAAGCCTGGAGCCACCAGGAGGTTGGTTATACCTCTGAAGTTTAGGAGTTTCCTATTGACCCTAGCACATGATATCCAATTGGCAGGTCACCTAGGCCAAAACAAGACTTGGGACAGAATTGTCCCTCACTTCCATTGGCCTCATATGTCTGAAGACACCAAGGAGTTTTGTCGCTCCTGTGTTACCTGTCAAGCCAGTGGTAAGGCAGGAAGCACTACAAAGGCCCCCCTGATATCACTACCTGTGGTGGGGGTTCCCTTTGAGAGGGTAGGGATTGACATTGGTGGTCCCCTAGACCCCCAAACAGCATCTGGGCACAGGTTTATCCTAGTGCTGGTGGACCATGCCACTAGGTACTGATCCAGCGTTATCAATAACATTTCTTCTCCTTTAGGCATTAATGTCCAGGTTGAAAAACATTACTCTTCACAACTACATCAATATGACGGTGGGGCCCATAACACCGCATACCATTCACTCTCTCATATATTCCCTGGAACACATTCACCTTTATTTAGGAGAAAAAGTCAATGACTTGCTGGAAGGTATTCCGCTCATTGGTCGATGGACCAACTAGTAGGAATCAGTTGATGGTGATTAAGACCAGCTCAATCACTATAAACTCTTATTAAACATTACAATTATTATTGAGCTAAAGAACCACAGACTCGTAATTTAATTATAATATAGTTTATCTAATTTTTATAAGCATGAATAAATTCAGTTTTATTAATCGGATCAATACATTTATTATCATTATAAGAATAAATTGAAATTGCAATGCATACCCTTTAGATGGAAAAATAAAGTTCGTCACAGCAGTTAAATTCAGATCCCAGCATAGAACTCCCAAAGACTGACTGTCTGTCCTAAAAACAGGCCTCCTCGACGGACCACCTATATAGGTTTTCCGCCAATCTCTCTCGTTCTTTCTTTCTCAGAATTATGAGTAAAAGATTAATCGTATTAAAATATAAAGGCCTATGGAAAAAAATAGCAGCAGCTTCTCCAGCGTCAGCGTCCAGTGCTCAATAAAAATATGTAAAAACAGCGCTCCTCCTACTTAAGAGTAGGTCCTCTTATACCTTAATTCTAGCTTACTAAACAGAAAAGTTACATCTTGGGGGCGAGAACCACTCTAATTGGTCCATTTGAGGGGTGGCATACATCTCATTATTACCCTCCTTGTTCAAACCAGTTCTGAGGAATGTTCATAGCTCTATCCTTTCTCACGGGTTCAGGACATTACCCATAATTTTGACAGTCTTCATTTGTATCTTCTATCCGATACTTTATTTTAAACAGTTCATTGTCCATTCACGGGCACACTGCTGGTTCTCATACTTGTCCGCTAAGTCCCCCTTGGCACACTCTTGGGTAATAAGGTCATCACGACCTTGATCTCTCTTCCATCCTAGGCTTTGGAGACAATCACGTGATGCCTTCGTTCACAGCCTTCTTTCGCTTGGAAGCCATCTTGCGCACGTGCACTCTAGCTTGTTCGCCTCAGCAGCCATTTTTACAGCACGGCCTAGCAGGCCTAAGCGAACTATCATAGAAATAAACAGAAAATAGTTAAGAATAAGGAAAATAAGCCTTTTCCTTTCCCTCCCGTCATTCTACGTACCCCAATTAGGTGTTACCTAGCAAAAGCAACATATAAAGCTATTCCTTACTTACCAACCACTTTCTTTTGCCACCATACAATTTACTACGAAGCACAAATCATGCAAAATTATTCTAATTAGTACGCAAATCACTATGTTAGAATTAGGAACATTACCAATTGTAAGTAGATTAGTCCGCACAGATGTGGCATGTTACCAAAACATTTATGAAGAAAACATACATTGTTGGTTATTTACTGAAACAAACAATTTTATTAATTCTTAATGTTAATATTAGGGGGTTCAAAATTTTCTCGTTTACCTTGCTCCATCAGTACCCAGAAGCAATTCCCCTCAGGACCACCACAGCTCCTGTGGTGGCAAGGGCCCTCCTGGGAATCTTTTCCAGGGTGGGTTTTCCTAAGGAGGTAGTATCAGACAGAGATGCAAACTTCATGTCTAGTTACTTGACTGCTATGTGGAAGGAGTGTGGAGTAAATTATAAATTTACCACCCCTTATCACCCACAATGCAATGGTTTAGTTGAGAGGTTCGACAAAACCTTGAAGGGCATGATTAAAGGTCTCCCAGAAAAGCTTAGGCACAGATGGGACATACTTTTGCCCTGCCTTCTCTTTGCCTACAGAGAGGTTCCACAGAAGGGGGTTGGTTACAGCCCATTTGAGCTTCTGTTTGGACATTCAGGTAGGGAGCCATTGTGTCTAGTGAAGGAGGGATGGGAGTTACCTCTCAAACCCCCTAAACAGGATATTGTGGACTATGTACTTGGTCTCCGCTCCCAGATGGCTGAGTACATGAAGAAGGCAACTAAACACCTTGAGGCTAGCCAGGAATTACAAAAGGCCTGGCATGACCAAAAGGCTGTATTGACTGTTTATCAGCCAGGACAGAAAGTATGGGTGTTGAGCCTGTGGCCCTAGCAACCCTCCAAGACAAGTGGAGTGGCCCCCATACCATTGTTGAACAGAAGGGAGAGGTTACCTATCTGGTGGGTCTTGGAACTCCCAGGAGCCCCCACAGGGTGCTCCATGTCAACAGACTGAAACCATATGTTGACAGGGCAGACATGGGTTTGCTCATGGCTACTGATGAGGGACAGGAGGAAGAGAGTGATCCACTCCCTGACCTGCTCTCACAGAACCCTGATGATGGATCAGTAGATGGTAAAGCCTTGGCAGGCAGCCTCACTGACCAGCAGCAAACTGATTGCAGAAGAGTTCTCAATTAGTTCAGATATATGTTCTCTCTGACTCCAAGTCAGACTACCTGGTGCACGCATGAAGTGGACACTGGGGACAGTCTTCCTGTTAAAAATAAGATTTACAGGCAACGTGACCATGTCAGAGACTACATCAGGACTGAAGTCCAGAAGATGTTGGATTTGGGTGTGATTGAACCCTCAGATAGCCCTTGGGCTAGTCCAGTAGTCTTAGTGCCTAAACCTCACACCCAGGGTGGTAAGAGAGAGATGAGGTTTTGTGTAGACTACAGAGGTCTCAATGCAGTCACTAGGACTGATGCCCATCCCATACCCAGGGCAGATGAGCTCATAGACACTTTGGCCTCAGCCAAGTTTCTCAGCACATTTGACCTGACAGCTGGCTACTGGCAAATCAGACTAGCTGAAGATGCAAAAGCCAAAACAGCATTTTCTACCCCTAGTGGGCACCACCAATTTGTGGTGATGCCCTTTGGTTTGAAAAATGCACCTGCCACTTTTCAAAGGTTGGTGAACAAAGTCCTTACAGGCCTGGAAGCCTATAGTACAGCATATCTAGATGATATTTCTGTCTTTAGCTCCACCTGGGGGGATCACCTGGTCCACCTGAGAAATGTTTTGGAGGCCCTGCAGAAAGCAGGCCTAACTATCAACGCCACCAAGTGCCAGAAAGGGCAGAGTCAGGTTGTGTACCTGGGCCACCTTGTGGGTGGAGGCCAGGTTCAACCATTGCAGAGCAAAATCCAGACCATAATGGACTGGGTTGCTCCAACTACCCAGACTCAGGTCAGAGCTTTCTTGGGCCTGACTGGGTACTACAGAAGATTTGTCAAAGGGTATGGATCCATAGTGACCCCTTTGAATGACTTAACTTCTAAAAGAATGCCAAAGAAAGTTCAGTGGACAGTTAGCTGTCAAAAGGCATTTGAAGACCTGAAGCAGGCCATGTGCACTGCTCCCATTCTGCAAAGTCCTGATTACTCCAAGCAATTCATTGTCCAAACAGATGCATCTGAGTTGGGGGTAGGGGCTGTGTTATAACAATTGAATGATGAAGGTCAGGATCAGTCAGTAGCTTTTATTAGCAGAAGGTTGACCCACAAAGAGAAACGTTGGTCAGCCATTGAGAGGGAGGCCTGTGCTGTGGTTTGGGCCTTGAAGAAGCTGAGGCCATACTCGTTTGGCACTCACTTCATTGTTCAGACAGACCACAAGCCCCTCTTATGGCTAAAACAGAAGAAGGGTGAAAACCCCAAACTTTTGAGGTGGTCCATTTCCCTACAGGGGATGGACTATACAGTGGAACATAGACCTGGGAGTAACCATGCCAATGCAGATGGACTCTCCAGATATTTCCACTTAGAACATGAAGACTCAACTGGTCAAGGTTAGTTTAATGTCCTGACGTTTGGGGGGGTTGTGTAGGAGAGTACGATCTGCTTCTTATAGTTACCCCCACTTTTTGCTGATGTTTCACTGTTTTTCGACTTAGCCAGGCTGAGGCCCTGCTAATCAGGACCCCAGTCTATCTGCTTTCTACTCTAAAATGACTGTATGTACTTTAGGTACACTCCAGATTGGATTCTGGGGTACCCTTGTGAGTCCCTAGTATATGGTATACTATGTACCCAGGGCATAGGTACCCCAGAGGCCTACCTGGGGCTGCAGCATGTATTGTGCCACCCCTGGGAAGCCTTTTAAAATGACACAACAGGTCTGCTACAGCAGCCTGTTTAAGGTGGTGTATCCACCCCTTACTGAGATATAGGTTCCCTATATCTCTCCATATCACTGCACATCTAAACCACCTATGGCAGGCCTTAACAATCCTGAAGGCAGGGTGCTGGGTTTCATGTGAGAGGGTGCCCATGCATGAGCAGAGCTCCTCTGCAGCTTTCGGAATCTTCATTCCGGGGTTGTTTGTGATGCAGCCAGACCATATACTCTTAAGTGCATTATAACCAAACGGTAAATGCTAACTTTGGAGTGGCAGCATGGAAAACTGTTGTGTTTGGTGTCAAACACCTTGGAATCATACCCCCACACCAGTCACTGGTGTGGGAGTATGATCCCACCCTTCTAGAGGGACAGACGTGACAGCACCGGTATACCCGGTACCAGCTAACAGAGCCCTGGCATCACAAAATGGATGCTGCAGCCACAGACACCAGTCTGCCCTCCTGCTGCTGGACGAAACTCCAGCAGGGGAGGCCTGGACAATAGGTTTCCTGTCACAAGGAGGTGTGACCACCTCCCAGACAGGCTCTAGTGTATTGGGGCTGGGTGGGTGCACTCTCCGAGTGCTTTGAAGTCTGCACTGGGGGCACATTTGCTGTCCCTGTGCATAGTCCAGCTCAAACCGGTTGCAGGGGCACACAGCCCCTGCTCTGGCATGAAACTGGACAAAGGAAATGGGTGTAGCCACCCCTCTTTCCTGACCCTCCCATAGGTGGGTCCCCAGAGTTTGTCCAACCCCTTCCTTGGGTACAAAGTAGGAACCCCTGACTACAGGACTTTAGATTACACCTGGACTAAACTCTGATACCAGAAACCAAGTACTTCAATGATCTGCACTCCACTGGACGACTGAAGAATCTCCCTTGGAGTAAAGGAGTTACTCCCCTGCAAGGCAGGCACCTTTAACGCAACTGACAGATTGGCATCTCCGAGCTCCGACAGACTCCAAAGATTATTGCCACACAGGAGGTGGGTTTTCCTAGGTCTCTGAGGTCGATCTGTGCCCACAGCAAGTCTGAGGCCCGTATCCCTCGTGGAAGACCGTGCAACCCGAACCCCTGGACACCGCGACCATTTGCGGCAACGCCTAAGGCTGAGCTTTGGGTTACTTATAGCCCTGACCCGAGCAGTAATTGCACTGAAGATTGCAGGCCTACACTCAATGAGTGTTCCGTGGGCCGTCATTTTTTGATTCCTCTCGAGGTCCCTTCGCGATCCCTGGTCCGTTGACCTGTGGGTCCCCAAGAAGGCAACTCTAACTTTTATTGGGCTTCTCTGGTTGCTCCAGACGTGCCCTGACTCTCCATCGCTTGGGAAGTCCCCAGGACCTTGTTGGTCTGCACAGAAGCATCTTTTCTTTTCCTGTGTGGGTTGCTGTTGCCAAGGCTTGTTGTGGTCAATCCGATCACCGACACCCCAGCACTCGACATCCTTTGTGGGACAGCTCGAATCCCGCTCCTGGTCATCGTCGACATCTCCAGGACCCCGTGGCTGCAGAGTCAAGCTTCACCTCCTTGCACCTGAAGAACCCGACATCGGTGGACATCCGATTGCTCCTCTCCTGGTCACTGGCTAGTGACCCAGACTCTGTCCCCTCTGCTTTCAGGTTCTTCACATCTTTGATCCAGGCTTGGATCACACCAGACACTTTTCTCCTTCCCGGCAGCAGCACTTTGCAGCAGATCTCCATTGAAAACGACGACGATTCCCGACACCCTTTGACACCTATGCACCCGGCTTACCTGGGTGAGGTAACTCGAGTACTCCGGTGCTCCCGTGGGTGTTGGCCCTAGAACCCCTTAAGTCTAAAGAGGTTTGCTCAAAGTCCTCTCCTAAGTGTCCTTTTGCTTTAAAATTCCAACCGTGACTTTCCGCATTGAATCCTACGGCGCTCGCGGCTGTGTTCTCACACTGCACACGTCCCCCATGGGTCTCTTGTGTCACTACCTTGGGTGGTTCCTTGGGGTACCAGCGATTCTACGTGCTCTAGGCACTGTGTCTAGTCAAGTCGTGGTTCTTATACCACTTTCTTAGTATATGGTTTGGTCTCCCCCTGGAGCCCACTGTGTATTGTGCTATTTACTGTCGTTTTAATACTGTGATACTGTGTATCTTGAACTCTAATCTCATAAAGGGATTAGTAGTTAGTGTTTAGAAATAAATACATATATTTTATATATATCGTGTGTGGTTCTCCTTTCATTTAGTTATTCAAGAGGTTATAATCTGGTAAACCAAGCTGCTTTACACTCCTTCAAGACTTAAAAAAAAACAAGAAACAGCAAACCTATACAAAAACTCCCCGGTTTTTGTGATGCACAATCCACCCTATATCTTCCTAACAATAATTAACATCCAGCACTGAGCTTTATACTCATAGTGTGTGCAACTCCACTGCCCCTGCCGTTCCTTTAGGGGCGGTTAGAAAAACCAAAATGTAAATTTAGCAACTGTAGGTTGCACCACTCAACAATACATTCCAAATATTTCACATATGAAAAATGTCCATCCTGTGATTTGAAAAAATATGAAATCTTTATTCTTCTTCACACATGGTAAAAGAAGCGTATTGTAGACAGCCACAACAGCCAACGCGTTTCGTTCTGTCACAAGAACTTCATCAGGGCTGTAAAGCAACATACAAATATACATTACTCATTAACAACTAGATTGATATTGAATAAAATACAAAAGATAAAAACATATATTAAAAACACACTAAAAAGTTCACCCAGACCCAGTTTTGTCAGGGCTCCTATCCCAAAATCCCACAACCTCACCAATTAAAACACAATGAGTATGGAAGAGAAAGACGAGAGAAAGAACTTGCAACAGTCACTTATATTATTTTTCCTTTCCATAGTCTCAGAGTCTGAATATCCATTTATGGGCACTCTTCCTACTATTCCTTTTGTTTTTGACCTCTATGTAGCATAATATATGTTTACCATTAGGCTAACACAGATCATAGGTAGCCAGATATAAAAATATGGACACTATAATCCTATTTAAAGCTCAACCAGAGTCAACAAAATAGCATATTCCTTTGTGTACCTGCTAAACCCAAACCCGACCAGTATTACATTCTATAACAATAAGCCAAGTCTAAAATTGTTATTTTTATAGGTAAAATATTATGGCACCTACCAAGTATATTTCCTGGTTTCAATAATTAACCAAGCAATTGAATACCGAGTCCACAGATATAATCAGCTCGGCATTTGACAGTAGACCACCGAATTCCCAATTGTTTTGTGGAATGCTGCAGTATAAGACTAAAAGTAAGTCGTATTATACCTGCAATAATCATAAGGCAGAAAAAATTCAGAAAGTAAATGTCAAACCAAGCATACACATTCTCAAAACTGAGAATATGCATTTATAAGCAAATATTCGCTTACCTACTAGCTGCTCTTTAACCGACCCAGAATCCGGTACGGAATTTCAAATATAAAGGCTGATGTGCCTGTAATGTAAATAGCGAAAAAATAAGAAACCAACTATACTATGGAATAAAATTTGAGAATATTTGTTGTTCCAAGTAGGTACCACAATTCGCAATAATTTGTCATTAAAGCAAAATAACAATATCATGTACAACATGGACACAAACAACCCAGAGGTATAATAAATCCTCTGAGTTGAATCCCAAGTATCTTCTGATGAATAATCTCTAAAAATCATCCAAAACAATATATTAACAGCCGACATATACTCTAATGATTGATGGAAAAAATATATATAGATCGGCAATGAGTCCTTACTGCAAAGAAACCCTGAAGGACCCACAGGCATTCACAGTGGTTCCCCTAGCACATTATTAAGGGCAACCAGCAGTGTCCCATGCTGCTCAAGACAAAGTGTCGTAATGAATATATAGAGCCCCACCCAGGCTTGATCTAAAAGAACCCTGTATATAGCCCCCATGATTGGTAAAAAGGGGAAAAGAGAGACAAGTCTGTCTAGCAATCTATCCGTGCTTGCCACAGGAATCCAGACCTGCATCATATGATCATCGAACAATAAATTCAGAGCGCAAATAGAAATCCGCCCAGGGTTATCCTACATTATATGGATCTCCAAGTAGAAATTCAAAAAAAAAAAAAAAAAAAAACACGATCAATTTTTACTTCCCTGTATATAACCCCCATGATTAGCAAACAAAGGGGGAGAGAAAGACAGCTCTATCTGACAGTCTAACCGTACTTACCACGAGAATCCGGACCTGCACCACGTATCCGTCGAGCAAAATATTTAGAGCGCAAGTGAGATCCCGCCCGAGATTGTTCTTTATAAACACCCGTTTGCGTAAGGAAACGTTACAAAATCAATTTCACCTGGCACGCAAACGCAAGACAAGGGGACAACGATAAACTAAATAGATCGCCAAATAATGATTACAAACAAAACCAGCTTGATTCCTATTCCACATTTACCAAGGAACGGTTTTGTTAAGAACATTACAACAAACAATCGCCATACAAGACACATATAGTCTCATATTTCCAACCACACACTGTAATTTTATTAATTATAGCAAACGCTCTTGTTCAGTATACTAATTTTAACGACGGCCCCTTGTTACGTAGTAGTCACAAAAAGGGGGCATAGCCTTCATGTATTCTCACCTCTAATAGATCTTAGTTATTTGAATCCTCCACGAAAAATCCTAACCTCTGTATAGCTCCACCAACAAACGCAGAGCGAAAACCACCACAGACTCCCAGTTCGAGTTCCCTACCGGGGAACAAGAAATACGTATTTTATATTATTTTTGGAATTATTATAGTTTCAAATAACACAGTTTGATCTTTCTTTTCTATCCCAAACTTCCTTATAAAAATAAGAGGGAGAGGGAATACAAATCCAGTTTAAAACGCCACAATTGTGGTGAGACTTAATCAAAAGCGCTGACCCGGCTCGAATTCCAGGCAGTGATGGAACACAATCAACACCACCACCGCAGCCCGATGTTCACCGTCAGATCTCCACGGGATAACAACCATAACAAGCCAGACTCCCTCCCAAAACCACTGTACTACACTGAATCAAAGGAATACAGGATTTTTTTGTTAAAAAAGGAGCCCCAGCAAACTGTGTATGGATAAATTGAAACCAAAATCACTTTTACTTTTGCCAAACAATTCTATTATAACAGTTTGATCCAAACAGACTGCACATGTAACATTTGGGATCCAAGTACAAACATAATATCAATTACGTTTTGTTTTTTGTAATTAATATGCAGATGGAAATACCTTAATCATTTTTTTAAATCAAAAAGAATTTTCGACCACAGTTGGAGACAGAAAAACAGGTCAGAATAACATTTTACACAAACTCAATCAACTAATACCATGTTGATAACAATATTTTCAAGTTCTCTGAACACATACAAGTGAATGGAAGGATAACCACATTTAGTTTCAATGATATAAAACCCAGAGAATATTTGTCCATATTTATCAAAACAGTCACAAAAATAATGTAGCTCTTCATCAGTATTATGTCCCAACTTAGTGCATCGTAACCGACAAATCCAACCCGCCTCATTTTGTCGAAGGGACCGCTCCCTGTCCCCACCCCTTGATCTCAGCGGTATATGGTCTATGCCGTGGAACCAGATCTCCAATCTGCCCCCATGGCACTCACGCATATGTGCAGTCATAGGGTACCTACTATCCTGATGCCGGATTGCCCTAATGTGTTCCTGAATTCTAGTTTTTAGTGCCCGAGTGGTACTACCAACATAGATAATGTTGCAACTACAGCCGATTATGTACGTCACATATGCAGTCTTACATGTTATAATTGGTTGGATTTTGAAAGTCCGCGAAGTATTATAACTGAATTCCTTCAGTCTATTTTAAAATACATAAGGGGGAGATTTCCCCCTGGTAGACCAATAATAGCAGGAATAGATTCTCCAACTGAGCGACTATCAGAGTATGTGGACAATTATCTACAACCACTAGTAAGAAATCTGCCGGCGTTTATACAGGATAGTAAGGATATTCTCAGTAAATTTGATGACATCGTTTGGATTGAGGGGCTACATTTGGTTACACTAGATGTAGCCAGTCTATACACTTGTATCAGAAAAGATCTGGGTCTTCGTGCATTAGGTCATTTTCTAAAAACAGAACGGCAGAGTGGTTTGAACATAATGAAATGTTGCTCGAGATGACGGACCTAATTCTCTCAAAAACTTTTTTCTTCATGGTACACAGTGGTACCACCAACTCCAGGGTACGGCGATGGGAGCCAAATTTGCGCCTTCGTACGCAGGACTGTTTATGGGTTGGTGGGAAAGAGAGCATGCATGGGGTAAATATGCCTCCCCTGGGTTAATAACATCATTTTCTGGGGGAGGTATATTGATGATATTATTTTGCTGTGGAGTGGTACAGTTGAGGGATTACAGGAATATTATGATTACCTTAACAGGAACCCATATAATGTGGTGCTTACATTGAGCCACTCTGCTAAGCAAATTGATTTCCTGGATATTACGTTTTATGTTGAAGGTAACAAACTGCATAGTAAATTATACCGGAAACCAACAGAGAGCAATAGTATATTACATGCTACCAGTGCACATCCCAAGGCCACTATAAATAACATTCCATATGGGGAAATGTTGAGGACACGGAGGAATTGTAGTGATAGCCAAGTCTTCAAAGAAAATTTAATAACAACTAGAAGAAGATTTGAATGTAGAGGTTATCAGAAGCGGATATTGGATAATGCGGAAAAGAAAATAGTGCAGAGAACAAGGGAATCAACAATGTTACATCGGGGTTTTGCACATGCTGACCCAATGACTCGGTCTTCAATAAATTTTGTCACGAAGTATAATAAATACAGTCAGGATATTTACAAAATACTGTATAAACATTGGAAACTATTACAGGAAGTGCCAGGAGTAAAAGGGGAAATTTCGATAAAACCTAAAGTGACCTATAGAAGGGGAAGAACACTAAGAGAGATGTTGTGCCCAAGTTATGTGCTACCAACAAAGATAGAGAAGACCTGGTTGCCATTGCAAGTAAAGGGGTTTTTCACATGTACAGATTGCAATATATGTCAATATGGTAAAAATAGACTGAAGGAATTCAGTTATAATACTTCGTGGACTTTCAAAATCCAACAAATTATAACATGTAAGACTGCATATGTGACGTACATAATCGGCTGTAGTTGCAACATTATCTATGTTGGTAGTACCACTCGGGCACTAAAAACTAGAATTCAGGAACACATTAGGGCAATCCGGCATCAGGATAGTAGGTACCCTATGACTGCACATATGCGTGAGTGCCATGGGGGCAGATTGGAGATCTGGTTCCACGGCATAGACCATATACCGCTGAGATCAAGGGGTGGGGACAGGGAGCGGTCCCTTCGACAAAATGAGGCGGGTTGGATTTGTCGGTTACGATGCACTAAGTTGGGACATAATACTGATGAAGAGCTACATTATTTTTTGTGACTGTTTTGATAAATATGGACAAATATTCTCTGGGTTTTATATCATTGAAATTAAATGTGGTTATCCTTCCATTCACTTGTATGTGTTCAGAGAACTTGAAAATATTGTTATCAACATGGTATTAGTTGATTGAGTTTGTGTAAAATGTTATTCTGACCTGTTTTTCTGTCTCCAACTGTGGTCGAAAATTCTTTTTGATTTAAAAAAATGATTAAGGTATTTCCATCTGCATATTAATTACAAAAAACAAAACGTAATTGATATTATGTTTGTACTTGGATCCCAAATGTTACATGTGCAGTCTGTTTGGATCAAACTGTTATAATAGAATTGTTTGGCAAAAGTAAAAGTGATTTTGGTTTCAATTTATCCATACACAGTTTGCTGGGGCTCCTTTTTAACAAAAAAATCCTGTATTCCTTTGATTCAGTGTAGTACAGTGGTTTTGGGAGGGAGTCTGGCTTGTTATGGTTGTTATCCCGTGGAGATCTGACGGTGAACATCGGGCTGCGGTGGTGGTGTTGATTGTGTTCCATCACTGCCTGGAATTCGAGCCGGGTCAGCGCTTTTGATTAAGTCTCACCACAATTGTGGCGTTTTAAACTGGATTTGTATTCCTCTCCCTCTTATTTTTATAAGGAAGTTTGGGATAGAAAAGAAAGATCAAACTGTGTTATTTGAAACTATAATAATTCCAAAAATAATATAAAATACGTATTTCTTGTTCCCAGGTAGGGGACTCGAACTGGGAGTCTGTGGTGGTTTTCGCTCTGCGTTTGTTGGTGGAGCTATACAGAGGTTAGGATTTTTCGTGGAGGATTCAAATAATTAAGATCTATTAGAGGTGAGAATACATGAAGGCTATGCCCCCTTTTTGTGACTACTACGTAACAAGGGGCCGTCGTTAAAATTAGTATACTGAACAAGAGCGTTTGCTATAATTAATAAAATTACAGTGTGTGGTTGGAAATATGAGACTATATGTGTCTTGTATGGCGATTGTTTGTTGTAATGTTCTTAACAAAACCGTTCCTTGGTAAATGTGGAATAGGAATCAAGCTGGTTTTGTTTGTAATCATTATTTGGCGATCTATTTAGTTTATCGTTGTCCCCTTGTCTTGCGTTTGCGTGCCAGGTGAAATTGATTTTGTAACGTTTCCTTACGCAAACGGGTGTTTATAAAGAACAATCTCGGGCGGGATCTCACTTGCGCTCTAAATATTTTGCTCGACGGATACGTGGTGCAGGTCCGGATTCTCGTGGTAAGTACGGTTAGACTGTCAGATAGAGCTGTCTTTCTCTCCCCTTTGTTTGCTAATCATGGGGGTTATATACAGGGAAGTAAAAATTGATCGTGTTTTTTTTTTTTTTTTTTTTGAATTTCTACTTGGAGATCCATATAATGTAGGATAACCCTGGGCGGATTTCTATTTGCGCTCTGAATTTATTGTTCGATGATCATATGATGCAGGTCTGGATTCCTGTGGCAAGCACGGATAGATTGCTAGACAGACTTGTCTCTCTTTTTCCCCTTTTTACCAATCATGGGGGCTATATACAGGGTTCTTTTAGATCAAGCCTGGGTGGGGCTCTATATATTCATTACGACACTTTGTCTTGAGCAGCATGGGACACTGCTGGTTGCCCTTAATAATGTGCTAGGGGAACCACTGTGAATGCCTGTGGGTCCTTCAGGGTTTCTTTGCAGTAAGGACTCATTGCCGATCTATATATATTTTTTCCATCAATCATTAGAGTATATGTCGGCTGTTAATATATTGTTTTGGATGATTTTTAGAGATTATTCATCAGAAGATACTTGGGATTCAACTCAGAGGATTTATTATACCTCTGGGTTGTTTGTGTCCATGTTGTACATGATATTGTTATTTTGCTTTAATGACAAATTATTGCGAATTGTGGTACCTACTTGGAACAACAAATATTCTCAAATTTTATTCCATAGTATAGTTGGTTTCTTATTTTTTCGCTATTTACATTACAGGCACATCAGCCTTTATATTTGAAATTCCGTACCGGATTCTGGGTCGGTTAAAGAGCAGCTAGTAGGTAAGCGAATATTTGCTTATAAATGCATATTCTCAGTTTTGAGAATGTGTATGCTTGGTTTGACATTTACTTTCTGAATTTTTTCTGCCTTATGATTATTGCAGGTATAATACGACTTACTTTTAGTCTTATACTGCAGCATTCCACAAAACAATTGGGAATTCGGTGGTCTACTGTCAAATGCCGAGCTGATTATATCTGTGGACTCGGTATTCAATTGCTTGGTTAATTATTGAAACCAGGAAATATACTTGGTAGGTGCCATAATATTTTACCTATAAAAATAACAATTTTAGACTTGGCTTATTGTTATAGAATGTAATACTGGTCGGGTTTGGGTTTAGCAGGTACACAAAGGAATATGCTATTTTGTTGACTCTGGTTGAGCTTTAAATAGGATTATAGTGTCCATATTTTTATATCTGGCTACCTATGATCTGTGTTAGCCTAATGGTAAACATATATTATGCTACATAGAGGTCAAAAACAAAAGGAATAGTAGGAAGAGTGCCCATAAATGGATATTCAGACTCTGAGACTATGGAAAGGAAAAATAATATAAGTGACTGTTGCAAGTTCTTTCTCTCGTCTTTCTCTTCCATACTCATTGTGTTTTAATTGGTGAGGTTGTGGGATTTTGGGATAGGAGCCCTGACAAAACTGGGTCTGGGTGAACTTTTTAGTGTGTTTTTAATGTATGTTTTTATCTTTTGTATTTTATTCAATATCAATCTAGTTGTTAATGAGTAATGTATATTTGTATGTTGCTTTACAGCCCTGATGAAGTTCTTGTGACAGAACGAAACGCGTTGGCTGTTGTGGCTGTCTACAATACGCTTCTTTACCATGTGTGAAGAAGAATAAAGATTTCATATTTTTTCAAATCACAGGATGGACATTTTTCATATGTGAAATATTTGGAATGTATTGTTGAGTGGTGCAACCTACAGTTGCTAAATTTACTCCTTCAAGACTTAGCCTGAAGGCTGCTCTCCATAGCTACCACTAGGATAGCTTTCAATAAAGGTTGTCTTTAAACCTATCATCAATAAGGGTCGTTTGGACTGGTGCAAGGTGCCCACTATAACTAGTGGACAGCATATGCCAGGCCAACTTCTCACATTCATTACTACAGATTTTTGGCGACGAGGATGGGATTTGTACCCACGCCAGATTTGAGGACAAATTTATTCACAATGATAATCCGTCACATGGAAACATAATGAATTTTCAAATTGCAAAACAAAAAATGTGGTTTATGCCATCATTTGCCCATTCCCAAAAATTTAAATTGGCAAAACCAATCAAGAGGATAAACAGTGTTTGGTGCAACATCGGTCCCATATAAAAACTAAGAATGTATCAGTGCCAATGGTTAACCATTGCATAGAAAAGAGTCACACTGAAAAGGATTTAAAATGGACGGTATTGAGTATGATAAAATCTAACCCAAGAGGTGATGATCTTGAGGCAGCCCTTATGGAAAGAGAAGCTTATTTAATTCTCAAATTCAACAGTACAATAAGTGGCTTGAATGAAATGTCAGAGATAGGCAGATTCTAAAAAACAAAACAAATTAATCTAATAATTGAACTCTCCTAACTGGGCTTGCTCCAATGAGAAGGAGCCGTCATGATGTTTAAAACTACATATCCCAGCATGCAAGAAGATGTTTGCACTCAGCAGGTTTAAATTTCATTGACACCGGATGACGATCCGAACAGACTTCCTGTCGGAGTAGGGAAGTGACAAGCGCAGCAATAGTTTGATCAACATTTCAGAAGGAAACTAAGTTACACGAATCACAAACTCCTGGTATGTTATTCAAACATCAGTCAGTCGGAGAGTAAATATGGCATCAGTTGACTTTATTTCAGTAAGTACTAATCGTTTAAGCCCAGTAGTGGGACTCCATACAATGTTGCAAATTGAAACACCATTTATTTATGCCACGGCTCACGAATTCTAGAACAGATGAGTCCTTCTGCGGTCCTTTGAGACAAAGTGGAAAACCGCTGACCTGCTTGTAAACACCGCATCACGAAGCTTATAATTATGTTCAACATTGGATAATTTTCCAAATTAACAAAATTTAATGCATTTGCTCTTAAAGACAATTCAATGCAAATGGAATTCATTGTGCAACAATCCTGGTATTAAGTGATAAGTATATCGACCAACTACTCGCGAAATACATGAAAGATTTTCGAAAATTGACTTGTAACGACAAGTAGAAGAGTACCAGTACAACTAACGATTATTAACTAGAACTAAGCATGCAAGTGGGGAGAGAGGGCCAAAAAAGGAAACTAATTGAAATTCATATATCATTATTCACAGAACATATCCAGTCCTTGTCCTGAGGAGAACCCCAATAATGATAAGGGGGTGTGAAACGCATCGGCACAGCATAATCTCTTGGGAAATATAAGTGCAGGAATATGACTACACAGTTGGATAAGTGGCAATTTTCCAACCCTAAGAATCAAGTCAGGGGTTCCCAAGAGTTACCAACAGCAGAATAGAAACATTCTTGATCAAGGAAATAATGGTCACTTTTGTTTGATTACATAAATACAAGACTGGAAAAAGTATTTGTGAGATTGTATACATGGATTGTTTTGAACCTGTCAAATTTGTTTACTCAGTTTCTGTTGTTTGTTTTGTTAAAACGTTTCCTATATTTTTGGTTTGATTCAATGAAAATATTTGAGTATGTTTCTTAAATGATGAATTTGGTCAATTTTATGACAAAAAACGCATTGTGATTTCATGAAAATTAATGAAAGAATCATAGTAAATAAATACAAGAAAGGAAATTCAGTTATTGGTCTTACTTTCAGAATCGTATAATAGTTTAAACAGACAGCTAGAACATTTTTTTAATAATGCATAGAGAGACTTATTCTAGCTGGCACTAAGGGCCCAACCCCTTGAAATACGTGATACTTTTAGAAAGTTGGCATTTCTTGTCCTAACCATTTGTCCCTTCTGCCAGTGTCCTGGGTCACATAACTGTGACTACCTCTCCTGTTGGGGTTTGTGTATTACTCCCAGGCAGTGACACAAAAGCAACTAGGTGTCTAGGGGCGGAGCTATTCCCTGCCCCAACTACACTTCAAAGGACGTCGCTTCCTGCACACACAAAGGAACCTGACATCAGCCTTTTGCCACCCCAGACAGATTGAAGCCTTGTCACAGGAAGGGAAGAACTTTCCAGAAGCAGAGGTAGGGGTAGAGCAAGGAGTCCCCCAACAGATGAAGGCTCACACCAGTTATAAATATTGGAACCGCAGAACCACTCTTCAGATCACTTCTGGACCTATGGAAGACTCAGAAGAAGGCTGCTCTGTTCTCCTGCAGTTTGAATGACTGCACTGCTGCCATGCTGCTGGAAGGACTGCCCGACTACCCTGCTGCCTGAGCACCAAAAACTGGATCTGCTTCTGGAACCCATGACCACCAGAGTGACTCCATGGGCTACCTGATTGGCCTCCTGTGTGAGCTATACGGACACACAAAACATCTGCGACTCTGCAACTTACCTGCCTGCTGCTGCTGGTCCCTGCTAGATTGACGCATAGCCCCCAAGTGTTGCCCCCCCAGGTCACAGACCCTCGATGTGGTGTTAAATTGGCCTCCTCCTATGAAAATCCAACAACTGTGACCTGAAAGATTTTTCAGCAAAAACTGCTTTGAGAACCGGCAGGGGACCGGGACCTACCTGCAAGCTGATCGACGAAGGTACATAACTGGTGGGATTAACTTTGATGATGCTCCCACTACTTTCTTCTTCACAGGAGCACATTCTCTTCAGCTGGACTTTCTGGCGATGGCATCCAGCCTTGTGGAGCCCTGTTTGGCTACAGCCTGCAGCCTCGCCCCGCTGGGTGATTCGGAGCTCCAGAGAAACTCTGAAAAGTCTGAAGGTAGAAATCTTCATCTGGCTCGATGATGACCAGCACCCTATCAATGAGAACGACCTCCTCGGTCTGAGAATATAGCTTCTCCTGTTTGGAGCTTCTCCCACCCTCGTCAAAGTCTTCACTGACATCTTGTCCTCATCCTGTCGTCGATGACTCATTCACAGATATTGCCTGGTGCCTTTCCCAGCTGTGAGACTACTTTATTAAGAACCTTTTTCAAAATTTCTTTTAAGTCTGAAGGTAAGCTATGATCAAGCCCAATCCACCCCTTGTATCCAACCAGTGCTTCATCGCAGTTAGCCTTAGCTTTTGTCTTTCAACCTCTCTCGTGCAACCAGATACCTGTGGTTGGCACTTTGATATTTTAGGCTGTATTTTTCCCTGAAAACTTTAAAATTAAAAACTCTGGTTCTACTGATTGTATTTATTTCATTTTGGTATCCTTTTATTTGTAATAATTTACTAAATCTTTCTAAATTGGTGTGGGATTTTCTTTGTGTTGTGTTTTCACTTTATTACTGTTCATGTGCTGCATAAATACTTTACACATACCCTCTAAGTTAAACCTGACTGCTTTTGTGCCAAGCTATGCCCTGAATGAATATTCTCCTGAACCTGCAATAAAAAAATTGCTTTTCATTATTTGGGAGGTTGTCATTATGTATCGGGAAATCAGGTTGAGGTAGGCTTGTATATTATTATATAGTAAGTAGTGGTACAAGAAAAATAGGTTGAGAGGTAATGATTTGATTACTTACCTGTTATCTTCATTACTCCAAATACCCTTTTTTCTCATACCAATACGTACAAACTTCCCTCCCAGTCCTTCATTTCACAACCTGGATTCCCAGTTGTTTTAGCTTGGGGATATACAGGAAGTGTGATGGGCTCCTGCCTCCTTTATTGCCATATGAGTAAGGGGGTGTTAGACCTGACAGCCTTAGGATGGGCTTCCCCCCAACTTTTTGCCTATCCCCTCCACTTTTCTGACCTCTTCTTTACTGGCTTTAGGACTCTGTGCACTTTACTGCTAACCAGTGCTAAAGTGCTAGTGCTCTCTCCCCTAAACATGGTGTACATTGCTTCATCCCCCAATTGGAAGATTTAATTTACTTATAAGTCCCTAGTAAATTGCACTACATGTGCCCAGGGCATCTAAATTAAATGCTACTAGTAGGCCTGCAGCTCTGATTGAGCCATCCACTTAAGTAGCCCTCTAGGCCTGCCATTGCAGAGACTGTGTGTGCAGTTTACACTGCCACGTCGTCCTGTCAAAATAAACCTCTTGACAGGCCCAAACCTTCCCTTTTTATACATATACGTCACCCTTAAGGTGGCACTGGACAACCCAGAGGACAGGGTGCAATGTATTCAAAAGGCAGGAAATGTACTTTTAGGTTTTACATGTCGTAGTAGTGAAAACTCACAAAGTCGTTTTTCACTACTACAAGGCTTAGCTCTCCCACAGGAGCACCTTATTACATTGTTATAAGTATAATTTCCAGTTGGGAAGAGATAAGATCCCCCACGTCTTCTCTGGAATCACAATTTAAAATCACACCTTATGGTGAAGTCATATTTTAAATTTTGAAAGTGCTACTTTTAGAAGGCTGGCATTTGCTTACTTTAGCTATTTGGTGCCTGCTGCCTGTTTCTATTTAGGCCGATTTGGGTGACAGCTGAGCTTTGTGTATTCCCTCTAGATTAGTCACACACTACGAAAGCTTAGGTGTGATTTGATGGTCTATCTTAGGAGATGGGAGGGAGAGCTGGTCACAGCCTTACACTTACAACTGAATATGCTGTGTCCTGTCCACACACAAAGGGCTTCTTACCCCCTGTAGTGAGTCTGGAGCCAGGGCAGGAAGAGAGGACCTCTGTGCACTTCAAAGCCCTTCTTTGAAGCCCCCCCCCTTCAAAGGTACCATGGGTTTAAGCACTGGGCCTCTGACGCCATGACTTTGGTACACATCTGGATCTGTGCCTACTCTGCAAGGAAGGAAACCTGCTGTGCTGATTAAAGGACTGCTACTCTGCTGGACTGCTGCTTTGCTGGATTTCTGCCTTGCTGTGCAGTCCTGCTGCCTGAAGCTCCCCTCCCCTGCCAGCAAGACTTGGAGAGTGACTCGAAGGGCTGGCTGGTTTGCCTCGTGATCTGAAGTCTCAGGAACATAAAAGACTTCTAACCCTTCTGCTGCTGCACCTGGATATCTGTGAGTCTGCCTTGCCAAGTGCTCCTTCCCCAATCTTGGACCCTTGGAAGTGAGACCTAAGGTGCTTGCTTCAACTAAACTCATGAACTCATGCATCCTCTCTGAAACCGGTGCATCAAAGTTGTTGCATGGATCAGAACTGGCCCATCGACACTGTTGCGTGGATCAAATCTGATGCATCACATTCTGAACCTGCACATCAACACATCCTCTGCTGCAGTAGCAGTAGCAGCGCATCGCCAATGTTGTGTGGAGAAAATCGATGCATCTCCTCCAGTGCGTGGCTCGACACCAACACATCGCTTCTGCTGCACCCCGCATCTGTCTTCAACTGTGCCGCAACCTGGATTAAGGAATGTTTGTTCAGTGGGCCTAACTATATCCGGCTTAAGCTGCATCGCGGTCGGCCTGAACATTTGACTTTGTCACAGGCCGGCGTGACCGGATAACCCACATATGCACTTACTGCTTCTTAGCGCTATTTTACAGTTAATTGTTTAAAAATTCATATCTTGACTTCTGGTTATTGGATTTTTGTTATTTTAGTCCCTTTTAATTTTTTAATTCAGAGCTATTTTTCTAACCTGGTGTGGAATCTTTTGCGTGGTGTTTTCACTGCTTTACTGTTTGAAGTGTTGCAAAGACACTTTACACATTCCCTCTAAAGTTAAGCCTGACTGCTCTGTGCCAAGCTACCAGAGAGTGAGCACAGGTTCATTTAGGGTTTGCCTGACTACAATTGTGGTTCCTGCTTGGACAGGGTGCATACCTTACCCATGCCAACTAGAATCCCAATTTTTAATGGGGAGGGGCATGTAGGAGGGGCCGATGGTGCTTTTTCTGTACTGCTAAGTCATGTGGTGCCTGGGTGGAGGTTAAACACTTCAATTAGTAAGTATTGGTTATAGAAAAATGAGTTTAGGAAGTAATCATCATTTCACCACGAATAAAATGAATTGTCCCGAATAACAATAGGTTACTAGGTAAGTGTTGACACAGGAACCACATTACACTTTCGATATTGCATTTAAAATAATTATTGCCATTTTTTGTCATATGTTAACAACAAGCCTTCAGCTGTTATATTTGTAGCTACCATCTACTCAACACAGTAACTGCAGCACGTGGAACAGGTGCATCGCACAGGCTTACCTTTGCATAATGATAACATTTTGATTTATGCGCACGCTTAAAGATCAATAATAGGGAAACAGTTTGTTTGGACGAGTTTGCGGGTTAAATGACCCATAAAACCTTTTTTCAGAGATTCTGAGCAATCCTACTCTACCATACTGTTTCATGAGCCCACATTATAAATATTAGTTTTAAAGAGTCACAGGCTAACAGTGCAAAAAAAGTTAGGTCAAATTGTATCCTCATTCTTTAATCCATCCTTGTGTTACCAAATATCATATTTGTATATTTACCTGTGTCTGCTAGACCTTACTTTCTTTGTAACGGTATAATTTACCCATATTTTGGTTTTTCTCCTTATCGAATATGCCACGGTAACACCTTGAGCAGGGTTAAGCTATCTAAAGAAGACAACCTAACCCTTTCCCCATCACCCCATGCCAGCGAAGAGCAGTACTTGGAATGAGGTGAAGCTAAAGTGAATTAAGCCTGTATTTGCTCTTCTTTATTGCCTCTGCCAGTGATGTCTTCAACATTTCCTCTACTTAAATTTGCCTCCAGTGCGAAAGGTCAGCTGGCGAAGGATGACGTCGAAACTGTAAATTAATACACAGCTGGAGTTCTTGATGGTATTTTGGATTCAGATCATCCGAAAAGAGAACACCAATCCTGCAATTGTTTCTGTTTCCGATGCTCGTGGAATGTGTATGAGAGCAAAGCATTCTCCTACACTAGAATTAGGAATTCAACGTCTCCCCCACATAGAAATGCATTGCGACTCACTTCTGCTAGTTCTTCAAGGCTGTCACATAATATCGCATCTGATTTCATTTATTGTTTATTAGTTTTGTAATCATAGTTTTATCATCAATTTGTGAAGTGTTTCATCTACCCTTACGCAGAAGAAAACCCTGGGCTGTTAACAATAAGGCTGAAATCGATTGGAAAACGGCCTTTACAACATGGTTTTTACCACGTTGTGCCTTTACCACAAATTTTTTACCATGCATGTTTTTACCATATGTATGCCTTTATAAACACATGCCTTTATCAGCAATTTAAGGTAAGTTGTAGGGTATGGAGGGTCTCCCCCACAAATACATTGTTTTTATATATATATAAACAATGCATGGTAATGGCATGCGTTGCAAAAGTCTATGCATTCTAAAAAAGTGTCGGGCAAAAAATGCGTTGCAAAGGCAAAGGTTTTTTTATTTTTATATAGCGCAAACTCGACCTGATGGTATCAGAGAACTTTACGTGAGCACCAGTTGCGTTACAGACGGACACATTCATTCTGTTAGGCACAGGGAGATTAAGTAATTTGCCCAGAATCACAGGATGTTGAGCATCCCTGCTGAGATGTGAACCTGGTTTCCCAGCTTCTAAGTCAACCATACTAGCAACTAGCTCAATCCTCTCCTCCTTATTTCCCTGCATTGTTCTGTCATATAACCAAATCAATAATCCGTTTAGTGACTTTTGGATCAGTGATTTGGTACAATTTGGGATTTACTACAACAGTAGACATGGGTATTAGACCCGGCATCCTTGGCTGGTTTCCCCTGTCTTTTAGCTTCTGTCTCCTGTATTTTTGATTGCATGCTGAAGTACGTTTTTGCTGGTTTCTAAAATCTGGGCACTTTACCACTACTGATCAGTACTAAAGTGCAAGTGCACCCTGTGTCGAGGCTGAGTACCTGAACCTTGCTTCCACGGGATCAGAAGAACTTTTCCCAACTCCTCAACTCCACTGCAGCCGAAATAAATTCAACTCGCAGTAAAGAGGGGGAAAGGGGAATGGGAGTAAAGAGAGACTGCCACTGCGGTGTCTGTTCTACTGGAATACCTGTCTGGAGGGGGCTTCCATACACCTGTAACACAAAGCACAAGATTACTAGTTCTCACAAGGCTAAACCCACCTTCCAAATCTTATTATCAATGTGCCCTCCCTCACTACCAGAATTCCTTCAAACTTTTTACCTGTAAATACAGTGGTGATAGCTTCTCTCTTATTATCTTTATTCTATATAATGGTTGATGATGCAAGTCTTTTGAATGTACTTAATTCAGTCTCTATGTCTTTTCCAGATGCTGTCTTGAACACTCCAGGATTCAATTGATGGTAGTTGGTAAGTATAAATATATATATTTATATCTACAATTCTTTTATTTTATTCCTGACTGAATGGTTTGAATGACAAAAAAAATGTTTGCGCAGCAATAGTTCAAACAACAGGTGCAAATAGAGTTCAACAGACTGCAGAGCGAATTTAAGTCTTGTAAGTGCACTTGAAGTAAACTGGTACTGCTCAGAAGATATGCTGCTGGTGTCAAAGTTGAATAGGTATTTGACCCAACTCTCAAATGTAATGTCCTTGCAGAGAAGCTACAGAACTCGACTGAAATATTAGCTCACTGAAGAAACAGCTACTTGCTGCTCCAGACACAGCCTCAAAACGAAAATACCTGGAAATCCAGCGAAGGGGTCACAAGGGAAATATAACTGCCAGACGACCTCTAGTCAAGCAGTACAGAACGGCAGAGTCCCAGAAACAAATGGTGTTCCCTCTGGTTACCCTGACTGGAAGAAGACGGCGAGCAGGAAAAAATACGCTGTCTCCTCAACCCGAATGATGGTTGAAGTGCGCAGCGCTCCTAGAGCGCGAGCACGGTGACCGCTACACTACAAAATAACCTAAACCACTAGAACGCTAACCTTGCTAGAGTAGCAGCCGCCATCTTGGAATTCCGCGAGAGCGGTGGCTGCATTTCTTTTAATGAACCAGGAATCTCTGAGCCACCAGTTGTCTCCAGGTAAGCGGCGATTTCTCCTGCTAAACATTTAAGCCTGACCTGACACCACAACGTATGGGACCTGAACCTGAGCCACATTGACCAGTCCTGGCAGTACCCCCCACCAAAACCCTCCTCCTCCTTATTTTGGCTTCTTAGGATTTGTCTTATGGAACTCTTTCACTAATCTAGGGGCATGAACATTGGAACTGGGCTCCCAAGATCTTTCTTCTGGACCATATCCTTTCCAATCGATTAAGTAGAACAACTTCCCACTTCTGACCTTTGAATCGATTATTCTTTTAACTTCAAATTCTTCCTCTGACTGTACCTGAACTGGGGCTGGTGGCAGATCTTTTCTCAAACCTGGTGGATTTCTCTGAAGTAAAGAGACATGAAACACAGAGTGTATTTTAAGCTTACTAGGTAGTTTGATCTTAACACTAACTGGATTTACCATCTTTTCAACTGGATAAGGACCCACAAATCGAGGCTGAAATTTCTTGTTCCCTTTTAGTCTTATATTTCGAGTGGAAATCCAGACTTGATCTCCAGGCTCAAAAACTGGATTCTCTCTCCTTCTCTTGTCCGCCTGCTTCTTATAGGAATCTTTTGCTTTCTCTAAAATTTTAGTGCCTATCTGATATGATTTCTGCAACTCTTGTATTACCTCTTCAACTGCTGGCACATTGCTTCCCAACTTTCCTACTAACATGTTTGGGTGTCTGCCTGAATTAAAAAAGAACGGTGAAAAACCTGTGGAGGAGTGTACGGCGTTGTTATAGGCAAACTCTGCTGCCCAAATCAGCGTGGGCCAATACCCTTCTTGATCCATAAGATACAGTCGCAAGTATTGCTCCAGATCTTGATTTACTCTTTCTGTCTGTCCATCAGTCTCTGGATGGAAACTGGTAGACAAACGAGCATCAACTCCTAAACTCTTCAGGAAGGATCGCCAAAATCGGGAAACAAATTGTGGACCCCGATCGGAAATCACAACCTTGGGAATTCCATGGGATTTGACTATGTGCTGCGCAAAAAGTGTAGACAATTGTGAAGCATTGGGGATGGATATTAAGGGAATGAAATGGCTCATCTTAGAAAAATGATCAACAACCACCCAGATAGTTGTATAACCCTGACCTGAAGGCAAATCTACAATAAAATCCATGGAGACTGTTTGCCACAGATAAGGGGCTATGGGTAGAGGCATAAGCAACCCCTGTGGAGCCTGCCTGATGACGTTTCCCTTTACACACTGCTCACAAGAAGCAACATACTGTCTCACCTGAGCTTCCATGCCGGGCTACCAAAACTCTCTTTTTACTAGATCCAATGTCTTCTTTACTCCTTTATGTCCGGCTAAAGGATTGTCATGGCACAGCTGAATGATTTCCACACATAATTCTTGATTCGGTACATATAGTCTTCCCATAAAATATGGTTTTCCTTCCTTGACTTTTCTGTTGGATCCACCTTTGATCCAATCTAACAATTCAACT
Source organism: Calotriton arnoldi (assembly GCA_963921515.1). Taxonomy (NCBI): domain Eukaryota; kingdom Metazoa; phylum Chordata; class Amphibia; order Caudata; family Salamandridae; genus Calotriton; species Calotriton arnoldi. Next base: position 1,894,519 of record CAWUFW010002675.1, on the reverse strand, counting down.
TCAGAGAGACTTTCTTGGAGCTTCTCTTCCAACACGGAATACTGGATGGTACCGACAATCTTTTCTTCAGGGATTATAAATCCTTCTTTGGAAATTTCACTCCCTTCCTCGGTGTTCAATCGTGATAAAGCGTCCGACTTACCATTGGCTGCTCCTGGCTTATAGGTCAAGACAAAATTATAGTCAGCGAAGAAAAGCGACCATCTTAGTTGTCTTGGAGTAAGAGTTCGAGCAGACTTTAAAAACTGTAAATTTCTATGATCGGTGAAAACAGTAATCTCATGTTTCGCTCCCAACAAATAATGTCTCCATTCTTGAAAGGCATCTTTTACTGCCAACAACTCCTTGTCGGCAATAGAATAATTGATTTCAGCAGGAGTCAATTTACGGGATCGATAAGCCACCGGATGAAGTTGGCCAGTCTCCTTATGTCTTTGCGATAAGATTCCTCCAATGGCCAAATTGGAAGCATCTGCTTCAAACAAAAAATGGCTCCCCTAATGCCGGATGCAGCAGCACTGGTGCGGAGGTAAAGGTGTCTTTTAACAGCTGGAATGCCTTCTCAGTCTCTGTACTCCAAACAAATTTTTCTTTCTTCTTCAATAAGCGAGTGATGGGACTAACTTTATCAGAAAAATTGTGGATAAAGCGCCGATAAAAATTGGCAAAACCCAAAAATCTCTGGATGTCCTTGACATTCCGAGGAGAAGGCCAATCTTTCACTGCTCTCACCTTGGACTCATCCATAGACACCCCCTCTGGTGATAAGATAAACCCCAGAAATTCAACTCGACTGGCATGGAAGACACACTTCTCCAATTTAACATAAAGTTGATTTTCCAACAACCTTTCCAAAATGGAACGAACGTGCATGACATGTTCCTTCATGTTAGCTGAAAAAATGAGGATGTCATCAATATAAACGACAGCAAATCGATCCAAAAATTCTCGAAGTATGTCATTCACAAAGTGCTGAAAAGCAGCGGGAGCATTGCACAGGCCAAAGGGCATGACCTGGTATTCAAACAGGCCAAATCTAGTGCAAAATGCTGTCTTCCATTCATCTCCCTCAGCCATTCTCACCAAGTGGTATGCCCCTCTCAGATACAATTTTGTATAAATACGAGCTTCCTTGACCTGACCCAGAAGTTCAGAAATCAAGGGCAGGGGGTAACGATTCTTCTTGGTGACTTGATTGAGCGCACGATAATCTATGCAAATCCTCAATTTTCCATCTTTCTTAGGAATAAAAAACAAAGGAGATGAGACTGGGGACTGCGAAGGGCGGATGAAACGGTTAGCCAAGTATTGATCCAGATATTCTTTCAGGTGACAATTCTCTGCTTCAGATAGAGCGTAGATTCGACTACACGGCAAAGACGCTCCAGGTTCAAGTTCAATTCTACAATCGTACTCCCGATGAGGGGGTAACTTCTTGGCCTCTTGCTCGTCAAATACGGGTGACAGGTCGAGATATTCTTCAGGAATCTCTTGGATATCCACTGCACATATCATTCGCATCTGTTCCGCCAAAAGTGATGAAGGAGATGGCTGAGAATCTAATGAACCAGAATCAAAACAGTGCCCCAAACAATATTCTGAATTCAACTCTATAGTTCTCTTGGCCCAATCAATCTTCGGGTTGTGCTCGGTGAGCCAAGGCAATCCCAGAATCAACTGAAATTGAGGGGCGTCAATTAGACAAAACTTCAAAATGGATTGATGATGACCTGGACCAACCACAATTATCTCTTCGGTGTCATAAGTAATAGGACTGGAGGAGAGATTGATGCCATCTACTGCACGAACAGGTTCCGGCCTTTCTTTCTTGATGGAATGGATTCCAAGAGTTTTAGCAAATTTTATATCACAAAAATTTCCAGTTGCCCCGGAATCAATCATGACTGATACTCCGTTGACTTCTTGATTCTGAAATTTGATTGAACTAGAAATTATCAAATGAGGGGCTGAAGATTGGAGAGTATTCACTAGTAACTGTGTGTTTGGAGTTGTCTCATCAGACGCACCCACCAGAGCAACTCCTTCTACTGATGGGGCCTGTCTTTTACCCAAGTGCTGGTCTTTGGTCTCTTGGGGCATTCCTTAACAAAGTGTCCAGCATTGCCGCAATACATACATAGCTTGCCACTCCTTCTCTTCTCACGCTCTTCCTTGGTTAACGGACCTCTCACCGTACCAATCTGCATTGGTTCTTCGGTTGACCCAGGATCACTGGTTTTGACAACTTCAGGTTTCACCCTGTCAAATCGAGGTGGGAATTGTCTAGAATCTTTTTGCCGCTCATTTCTTCTCTCAGACTGGCGTTGATCTATCTGCAAGACCAAATCGATTAATTCCGATACATCTGTGGGTCTCTTGGGAATTTGTGTCAGACCATCCTTCAGCTCATCTTTCAGACCTCTGTAAAAGATGGCAGCTCTTTTGGCTTCTGGCCAATTGGTTTCCACAATCAGTTTGTTATATTGCGCCAAATACGCCACCAACTCTCTGTTTCCTTGTTTCAAATCTAAAAGTTCGTTATCAGTAGTCTGGGAAATGGTTCTTCGGTCAAATATACGAAGAAACTCCGACTTGTATTCTTCAAAGTTATATAACACACAATCATTTGAGTTTACCAATGGCATCGACCAAGCCGCAGCATCTCCACTCAGGTAAGACAGTACGAAGGCCACCTTAGACTGATCTTCCTTAAAGATAATTGGTCTGCATATAGAATGTAGTGAACACTGCGTAAGAAAAATCTGACCCTTATGGGGATCACCATTAAATCGCTCGGGAGCGGCCAATGGAATAGTGGGGGAGATTGCGTGTATTACTTGTGTGGATAACTCAGAAGCAGATGGGGAAGGGGAAAATTGTTGGGTACTGTGCTCCTTAGGCAAAGGATCGGAGCCCGCTACGAACTCATCAAACCTCCGACGAAGGAAACTAGCCTCCTCACTGGATTTTCGGACCTCTTCCATAGTGTCACTTAGCTGTTTCTGCAAACCTTCTAAAACTAACGCTACAGTTTTGACGTCTAAACTTTCAGTCATTCTGATCGGGTGGAAGATGTCTATTGGCACTTCAATCTGTCGAGGCTGAGTACCTGAACCTTGCTTCCACGGGATCAGAAGAACTTTTCCCAACTCCTCAACTCCACTGCAGCCGAAATAAATTCAACTCGCAGTAAAGAGGGGGAAAGGGGAATGGGAGTAAAGAGAGACTGCCACTGCGGTGTCTGTTCTACTGGAATACCTGTCTGGAGGGGGCTTCCATACACCTGTAACACAAAGCACAAGATTACTAGTTCTCACAAGGCTAAACCCACCTTCCAAATCTTATTATCAACGTGCCCTCCCTCACTACCAGAATTCCTTCAAACTTTTTACCTGTAAATACAGTGGTGATAGCTTCTCTCTTATTATCTTTATTCTATATAATGGTTGATGATGCAAGTCTTTTGAATGTACTTAATTCAGTCTCTATGTCTTTTCCAGATGCTGTCTTGAACACTCCAGGATTCAATTGATGGTAGTTGATAAGTATAAATATATATATTTATATCTACAATTCTTTTATTTTATTCCTGACTGAATGGTTTGAATGACAAAAAAAATGTTTGCGCAGCAATAGTTCAAACAACAGGTGCAAATAGAGTTCAACAGACTGCAGAGCGAATTTAAGTCTTGTAAGTGCATTTGAAGTAAACTGGTACTGCTCAGAAGATATGCTGCTGGTGTCAAAGTTGAATAGGTATTTGACCCAACTCTCAAATGTAATGTCCTTGCAGAGAAGCTACAGAACTTGACTGAAATAGTAGCTCACTGAAGAAACAGCTACTTGCTGCTCCAGACACAGCCTCAAAACGAAAATACCTGGAAATCCAGCGAAGGGGTCACAAGGGAAAGATAACTGCCAGACGACCTCTAGTCAAGCAGTACAGAACAGCAGAGTCCCAGAAACAAATGGGGTTCCCTCTGGTTACCCTGACTGGAAGAAGACGGCGAGCAGGAAAAAATACGCTGTCTCCTCAACCCGAATGACGGTTGAAGTGCGCAGCGCTCCTAGAGCGCGAGCACGAGGACCGCTACACTTCAAAATAACCTAAACCACTAGAACGCTAACCTTGCTAGAGTAGCGGCCGCCATCTTGGAATTCCACGAGAGCGGTGGCTGCATTTCTTTTAATGAACCAGGAATCTCTGAGCCACCAGTTGTCTCCAGGTAAGCGGCAATTTCTCCTGCCAAACATTTAAGCCTGACCTGACACCACAAAGTATGGGACCTGAACCTGAGCCACATTGACCAGTCCTGACACCCTGTGTACATTGTGGTTCAGGGACATAACATAGGCCCCCACATCCCCCGCAGTGCGGGGGGGCCCCCGTGCTGCAGGGGACCCCCTCAGCACAGTACTCAGGCCTGAGCGCTCCGGATTAAATCCGGAGCGGGGGTCCCTCCGTGTACATTGCAGGGGGGCCCCTTAAACTTTCGTTACGCCACTGTTGTGGTTATGATTGGTAATCCATGATTAGTATATTTGATCTACTGGTAAGTCACTAGTAAAGTGCACTGTGTGTGCCCAGGGCCTGTAAATCAAATCCTACTAGTGGTCCTGCAGCACTGATTGTGCCACCTACATGAGTAGCCCAGTAAACATGTCTCAGGCCTGCCACTACAGTGTCTGCAAGTACAGTTTTAAACTGCCATTTTGGGCTTGCAATGGCACCCACTTGTCAGGCCTAAATCTCCCTTTTACTACATGTAAGGCACCTCTAAGGTAGGACCAAGGTAGCCCCATCGGCAGGGTGCAGTGTATGTGAAAGATAGGATATGTACTGGTGTGTTTCATATGTCCTGATAGTGAAATACTGCTAATTTCATTTTTCACTATTGCAAGGACTATCTCTCACATAGGTTATCATTAGAGCTGCCTTTTAAAATCCTACAAGTGTAACTTCCAATTGGGAAAAGATAGAGATGTGGAGTTTGGGTTCCCCCAACTCACGACTTAAAAACATATCTTTCAGTTAAGGGAGTTTTTAAATTGTGTGTTTGAAAATGCCACTTTTAGAAAGTGAGCATTTTCTTGCTTCACCATCCTGTGCCTCTGCCTGTCTGTGGAATCCATGTCTGGTTTAGAGTGACAGCTGGGCTGTTTGTGCATTTACTCTAGACGGTCACACAAAGGGAGCTGAGGTGTGCCCTGCATATCCTGATGGCCCATCACCAGACTGATGGGCATTCCTGAGCTAGATTGGTGGGAGAAGTTGTCACTGACACCTGAATTGGGCTATGCCTGTCCTCTCATAATGCTGTCTCCACCCCCTTGTAATGTGTCTGGAGCAAGGACAGGGCAAGGCAGGATCTGTGAAATACAAAGACAAGCCTTTGAAGTATGCCTACTTCAAAGGTGAAATAGGGTAGTATTGGACCTGTAACCCCACATTTTTAGAAAACGTCTGAATCAAGAGGAGATTCTGCCAAGAAGAATAGCTGGAGAAGCTGTAGTAGGAGAACTGCTACTCTGCTGTTGCTGTGTTGTGCTGGCCTGCTGCGTGCTGCTTCTGTCTTGGGCAGAGGAAGGACTGTATTGTACTTTCTTATCCTGCTTATCAAGGTTCTCTTATGTGTGCGTGCCTCCTGTTGGAAGTCTCACGGCCATCAAAGACTTAATCTGCAGCTCCCCTGAACTCCTCTTCAGGGAGTTCTGACCTGACAAGTGGTGCCAACTACAGTCCTTGGCCCTTGGAGGTGGTTTTGCTGTTTCAAGAGCTGAAAATCCTTGCATCGCCCTTCAGCACTGCTTTCCCCGCTGCAAGCTTGATGTGCAGTTGAAAAACCAACACATTGCCGTGGTGTGGTCAAAAAATGTATGCAGCTCCTGTTCGCGACTGGAGGAACCGCCGCAGCCTGAGTCCAGAGCACCCTGTCTCAGACGTCCAAGACCCCCACTCCGACACCGGTCCTGCTGTGCGGCTGAAGGAATTGATGTATCACCTGCCTGCGGCTGGAAGAATCAACGCAGTGCCTGTTTCGCAGCCGCCACATCAACCCCAGCACGTCCGGATTTTCCAGACATCACACTGGGTGCCAAATTTCAAGCGCATCGCCCCACAGTATGGAGCCGCTTTCGGAATACGCATCACTTCTCCTCGCACGTATGAAATAGATGCAACTTTTCTCCTGCGTGCAGCAGAACTGATGCCTCCATTTACGTTGGACTCAAGAATCGGTGCATCGCATGTGTTTTTTGATGCTGCCCTCCTTCGCAGCTGTTTTTTGTCTCGGAGTTTGACACATCAAAGGAACTTTGTGCTAAAATCAATGCATCCATAGAGTTCTACAGACTGAATTGCTTAAACCATTAAAAAGTGATATCTTTGCTTATGTAGGTTGGATTTTTGTTGTTTTGGTCTTGTTTGGTTTACATAAAGATCGGTCATTTTTCTAAACTGGTGTGGTGTCCATTTGTAGTGTTTTCACTGTGCTACTGTGTGTTTTATGTACAAATGCTTTACAAATTGCCTCTGAGATAGGCCTGACTGCTCGAGCCAAGCTACCAAGGGGGTGAGCAGGGGTTATCTTGGGTGTGTAACCGACTTACCCTGACTAGAAGGAAGGGTCCCAACTTGGACAGGGTGCATACCACTACCAACTAGAGACCCTCATTTCTAACATTGGTGGCAGTGGTGGGATAGGACCTGTGTTTGTACTTAACATACAGTGACTGTTGTGGACACACTCATAGTGTAGACCATTACGTGACAACATACTGCTTTTTCATTTTTCCTATTTTTGACAACCTTTGAGTGTTGGATCTACAAATCGTGTCTTAACTTGGTGAGTCAGAAGTTGAAGTTGCAGAGGTTGTGTTTGAAATAGAGAGGCTGTAGTCCTATACGGTGCCTCAACTCAAACAGATCTGCAGGGATCTCAATTTCCCTGTTAAATGTTCCGCTAGGAAAGAGAAACTGCAAAAGGCGCTGAGGGCTTGGTGGGCCGCAAGAGAAGCTGGGGAGGCTGAGAATGAGAATGTGGAGGTACAGAGTTAACAAGGTGATTTTGGAGTTCAGGATCTGCTTGTGGGGGGAGCACCCTCTAGGACTGGCAGCAGTTGTCATCTAGAAATCTGTCCCCATAGGAGCTGGAGGACAGGTGTCAGGCCAGAGAGCATGAGCGGGAGCTTTAGAAGCTCAAGTGAGAAATTGAAAGCAAGAAGATGGAATTGGAAAGCAAATAGTTTGAAACAGAGCAGAAGCAACAAGAAAAGGAGGAGGAGAAACCCCTTGCTATTGAGGAAAGGAAATTACTTTTGGCCCATGAGTTGAGTATGAAGGAGCTGGGCATTACGGCCAAGCAGGTAGAGTCCAGCACAAGCGTACTCCCAGTGCAGTCTGAGGGGAGCAGGTACATTACCAAGGATATAGTAAAGGATCAAAGAAGGGAGAATGACATACACAGTTGGTTTTTGGTGTTTGAGCCAGCTCTCCACATGTACCAGGTCTCTGACATCCACTGGGGGGGGCAGGTCTTTGGAAGCACTTTGAGGTAGAGGGGAGGACACGTTGACAGCCCTAGGACCAGCACAGAATCTCACCTACTCTGCCATGAAGGTTGGCCTGATCACTAGGCATGCTCTCACCCCAGAGCAGTACGTGGTAACATTTAGGACATACAAGAAGTCTGATTCCCAGACTTGGTTTGAATGTGTAGATGCTTATTGCAGAGCACTGGATGGTTGGGTGAAGGGCAGTCAGGTAACAGACTAATAGGTGCTGCATAATTTAATTGCATGGAGCACTTTATAGTCTTTGTTTTCCAGATCTGTGCCAGCATCTGATTGACAGCAAGCTGACTGACCCCAGAAAGTGTACTCAGGAGGCAGACCGCTGGATAAGTACCAGGGTCCACCGGAGGTATGAGGGAGATTCTACAAAGATGGGCAGGGTCCCCAGCAGAAGAGTGGGGGGGGACAAGTGTAAACAGATGGAGTTTTCTAAAGGGCCCCAATTTAGTTCCAAGTGTAAGGATTTCCATCCCACAGGTGATAAGAATCCTTGGAACTCCACAGGGAAGCCTGCAGAGAGGGGATTGCACAGGTGTTATGAATGTGATAAGGAGGGTCACATGATGGGGGATTCCAAGTGTCCCAAGTGTGCACTGCCACCCACCAGTGGGCAGTCACAGGGGTTGGTCAGTGTAGCGCTTGGGGAGGAGTTAGTTCCAGGAGAAGGGTGGGAGCCAGCTGAGATGACCCTTGTATCACTAGGGACCAGTGAGATGGTTCAGAGGACCCTCATGCCTGAGAACACTAAGAAGTACAGGCAGTGGGTGACCATCAATGGGCAGATGGTGGAGGCTCTGGGAGGCACAGGAGCCAGTGTGAATACTGTCAAGTGGCACCTGGTGTCTGAAGAGCAGGTGGTTCCTAATGTGTTTTACCAAGTAGTTGCTGTTGAGAACTCTGAACATCAGTATAGGTTGACACAGGTTCCCTTTGAATAGGGGGCTCTCAGGTTCCTTGAGGGTAGCTGTGAGTCCATCCATGCCTGTTAATTGGCAGCTAGGCAATGACCTGGATGATTTGCCTTGAGGTGAAGTGTTACACCGGCCACACTTGGAGATAGTGGGTCTGCCTGAATGGGCATGCATGACCACTCGTTCTATGGCAGCCAATAAGGGTGATCAGAAGGACCTGGAGCCTGAAAGAGGGCCCAGGTGCATTCCATAAGGAGGCTAGACGGGGGTGCTGGAAACCCACGCCAGAATTTCCCACGGTCCAGGAGGAGTCTGACCTTGAGGGGGATGCCCCAGAACCTACAGGTGAGCAAGTGGCCAAACAGGGAGACTTCCCTGAGCTGACCCATTGGCAGCAAGAAGGGGGTCCCACCAGCGAGAAATTCTGCAAGGAGCAACAGGAATGCTTTTCTCTTGAGGGTCTGCGGCGGATTGCTGCAGACCAGGCAGCTGGCAAGGAGTCTGGATCATATTGTATCGCTTGAGAGTATGGTCTCCTGTCTTGTGAGTGTAAGGTTTCCTATCCAGGGACAGACTGTGTGTGATGGTACCCCAGTGCTTCAGAGCCTTCCTACTGAGTCTGGCTCATGATGTACCTTTGGCAGGACATCAGGGGCAGGACAAGACCTTTGAAAGGCTTGTCACCCACTTCTTTTGGCCCCAAAGGTGAAGGCACTCTGATGCGCATTGCTGGTCTTGCCAAACTTGCCAGGTAAGTGGCAAGAGTGGAGGGAGATGGAAGGCTCTACTCCAACCTTTCCCTGTCGTGAGCACCCCTTTTGAGCGAGTGGGCAATGACATTGTGGGGCCTCTGGACCCCAAGACAGCTATGGGCAACAAATTCATCCTGGTCTTGGTGGACCATGCCACCTGGTACCCGGAGGCTACCCCTCTGAGGATAGTGATGGCAGCTGTGGTGGACCGGGCACTGATGGTGATTTTTTACCGCATGGGTTTCCCCAAGGCGGTGATATCTGACCAGGGCATCAACTTCATGTCCAAATACATGAAGGCCATGTGGGAGGTATGTGGGGTGAACTGCAAATTCACCACGCCTTACCACCCCCAAGGTAATGGGTTAGTTGAAAGGTTCAGCTGGACTCTGGAGGGCATGATTGGAGGTCTGTGGGACTCCACAAGGCATAAGTGGGACGTCCTCTTGCCATGCCTTCTCTTTGCTTACAGGGAGGTACCGCAGAAGAGGATTGGCTTTAGTCTCTTTAAGCTGCTGTATGGGCACACTGTGAGGGGACGTCTTAGTCTGGTGAGGGAAGGCTAGGAGAAAGCTCTCAGGAAGTCCACCCAGGATGCATTTAGTTACATGTTGGCCTTTAGAAACCAGACAGCGCGCTTCACGGAACTCGTTCAGGCGAAACTAGAAGCAAGCCAAGAGGACATGAAACGCTGGTATGACCAGAATACAACTCTGGTTGAGTTTAAACCTGGCCAGAAAAGGGGGGTTATGGACACAGTGGAGCCCTGCACTCTACAGGACAAGTGGTCAGGGCCTTTTGAGGTGAAGGAGCGCAAGAGCAATGTCGCCTATCTGGTGGACTTGCAGACTCCCAGGAACCCTTTGAGGGTCCTACATGTGAACCGTCTCAAACCACACTTTGAGAGATCTGAATCAACCATGCTCTTGGCTACAGATAATTGGATTGAAGAGGAGAGTGAACCTCTTCCTGACCTCCTGTCTGTCAAGGAGCAGGATGGGTTCATGGAGGATGTGAACCAATCCCCTACACTGACCCTGGAACAGCAGGGTGACTGTCACCAGTTGCTGGGACAATTCGCCTCCCTGTTTTCCTTGACCCCAGGAGTCACCCATTGGGGTACCCACGATGTGGATACTGGGGACAGTCCACCTGTGAAACACAAAAATCTACAGGTTGACTGACAAGGTCAAAGCCAGCATCAAGGAAAAGGTTTACAAGATGTTAGCATTAGGGGAGATAGAGCCTTCCAGCAGCCCTCGAGCCAGCACAGTGGTCTTGGTCCCAAAGGCTCTGCGCCCGGTGCCACACCTAAACTGCAGTTCTGTCTGCACTGCAGTGGGCTCAATGCTATCACCAAGACTGACGCGCACCCCATCCTCAGAGCAGATGAGCTCATAGATTGGCTATGAGCTAACAAGTTCCTCAGTATGTCTGGGAACTGGCAGATTGTCTTGACTGATGGGGCCAAAGAGAGGTCAGTGTTCTCAACGCTGGAAGGGAACTTCCAATTCCGAATTATGCCTTTCGGATTGAAGATCGCCCCTGTCACCTTTCAGAGGTTGGTCAACCAGGTTTTGGCTGGGCTGGAGGAATTCAGTGCTGCTTACCTGGATGATATTGCAGTGTTCAACTTCAGCTGGGAGGATCACTTGTACCAGCTTTGCGAAGTGTTGAAGGCCCTGCAGAAGGCAGACATCACTATCAAGGCCAGTAAGTGCCAGAGTGGCAGAGGTCTGTGGTGTACTTGGGACACCAGGTAGGAGGCGGCCAGGTGTCACTCCTAGTGCCCACGTTTGACAACATTCTGGATTGGGAGCCCCCCCATGACCCAGACAGAGGTGAGAGCCTTTTTAGGGCTCACTGTTTATTACAAGAGATTTGTCAAGGGCTATGGCACCATTGTTTCTCCCTTGAATGAGGTGACATCCAGGAAGCTGCCTAGAAAAGTGATTTGGACTGAGGCTTGCCAGAACACGTTTGATGCCCTAAAGGCAGCCATGTGCATGGCGCCCGTGCTCAAGGCACACGATTTCTCCAAGGAATTCGTTGTGCAATCAGATGCTTCAGGGCATGGTGTGGGGGCGGTACTCACACAGCTAAACGAAGAGGGCCTAGACCAACCTGTAGTCTTCATTAGCAGGAGGTTACTTTGCTGGGAACAGAGGTGGAGAGAAATTGAAAGGGAAGCTTTTGCTGTGGTCTGGGTGCTGAGGAAGCTAAGACTCTACCTGTTTGGGACTCACTTATGGGTTCAGACAGACCACAGGCCCCTCAGATGGTTAATGCAGATGAGGGGTGAGAACCCAAAACTGTTGAGGTGGTCCATCTCCCCACAGGGTATAGACATTACAGTGGAGCACCACCCTGGTACAAAACATGCCAATGCTGATGGTCAGTCCAGTTTCTTCCGCCTTAGTGATGAGAACTCGCATGAGGTTGGGTAGTTCTCCCTACTTTCAGCTGGAGGGAACACGTCTTAAACCTGGCATCCTTGGCATAGTAGCACGTCTTTTTACTTCTGCCTCCTGTATTTTTGACTGTATGCTGGACTTCATTTTTCCTGGTTTCTGATCTCTGGGCACTTTACCACTGCTGATCAGGGCTAAAGTGCACATGTTCCCTACATTGTGTTATCATCATAATCATGATTGGTTATCCATGATTGGTATATTTGATGTACTGGTAAGTCCCTAGTACAGTGCATTGTGCGTGCCCAGGGCCTGTAAATAAAATCCTACTAGTGGGCCGGCAGCACTGATTGTGCCACTCACATGAGTATTATTATTATTATTTTTGACTTGTAAAACTCCCGAATCACCCCCAAAGTGGTATCTCCGCGCTACAGAGGTGCTGCAGTTAGGGTGAGGAGAGGTTTTCAAAGAAGCTCAGTTTTAAGGAGCTTTTAGAATAGTAAATAGTCTGGGCATTTTTGGAGGTGGCTGGGAAGTTGGGTCCAATAGGAGGGGGCTAGGTAATAGAAAGATTTCCCACCTATGCAGGATTTCTTAACACAAGGCACCAGAAGTAGTGACTTAGAGCCTGAACGGAGTGTTCTAGAAGGCTGATAATGGGTGAGTCTATCTGCTAAGTAGCTAGGGCCATTGCCGTTTAGTGCCTTGAACACAATGCAGCAGATCTTAAATCTTATTCGCTTGTGGATTGGTAGCCAGTGTGGTCCTTGAAGTAGTGGAAGAGAGGCGGTCCTGGCAGGAGAGTTGGAGACAAGGCGGGCAGCGGTGTTTTGAACCACCTGAAGTCTATTGAGGGAAGACTCGTTAGCTGAAATCAGGAGGGCATTACAGTAGTCTAGGTGGCTTATTACTAATGCTTGGAGGAGTGATTTACTTACTGTCAGTGGGAGAAAAGGGAAAACCTTCCGTAAAAGGCTTAGCGTATGGAAGCATGAGCCTATGGTGGTAGTGACTTGCTCCTTCATCATAAGTTTTTGACCCAGATGTACGCCTACGTTTTTTATCACAGCTTTAGCAGCCAGGGCGACACCCAGTTTGGTGGGCCACCATTCTGGGGACCGGAGCAGAGGAGCTTCTCCGAATAGCATGATCTCCGTTTTCCCTGCACTTAACTGCAGAAAGTTGTTCCCCTTCCAAGCAGCAATGGCTGTCATGCCTTCTGAGAAGGTCGACTGGGTATTGGGAGAGTTTTTATAAAAAGATGTTAAAAGCTGGGTGTCATCAGTGTATGAGAATGGAGTGAAGCCCAGTTCCCTGAGTAAGTCCGCTAAAGGAGCCACATAAATGTTGAACAGTGTGGGACTGAGACAAGATCCCTGTGGTACTCCTTTGGTCAACTCCGCAGTTTGAGTTTGGAAGGCACTGAAGTTGATAGTTTGGGTACGGTGAGTTAGAAAACATGATAACCACTGAAAGGCTAGGCCGTGGATTCCAATATCTCTCAGTCTGTTAAGTAGGATGGAATGGGATATCGTATCAAACGCAGCTGACAAATTCAGCAGCACCAATAGTGCTGCTTGTCCGTTATCCAGGGAGTGTCTTAGGTTGTCAGTAACGGAAATCAATGCTGACTCCATACTAAACTAGGGTTGAAACCCAGACTGGGATGAGTCGAGGCATCCTGTTGCTTCAATGTACTCTGAAAGATGCTTATTGATGTGTTTTTTCAAGAGTTTACACAAAAGAGGTAACAGAGAAATTGAGCGGTAATTGGACAGATCTTCCCGCAGGGCATTAGGTTTCTTCCGGATGGGAATTATTTGGGCGGCCTTCCATTCGGGTGGTAAATGGCCCTTGCTCATGGAAAGATTGAGAATTGAGCAGATAGCAGGTGACAACCGTTTATGAAGTAATCAAGATACTTTAGCAGGTAGAATATCCTGAGGAGAGCCTCATTTGACAGTTTTCAGCAGAGTCTCCACAGCATCTGTTGTGAAGGGGGGAAGCTTTTCAGTGAATGCGCATTGGGTAAGAGTAAGGGACAGAGGATTGAAGTGTCATTCAAAGGGTTCCTATCTTTAGTGATTTTATCATAAATAATCTCAATTTTCTGTACAAAGTGATTGGCAGTCTTATCACAGAGTTCTTGTGATGAGTCACTTCATTGTGACAGGCCTTGGGATTCGTAAAGGAGTTGAGGATGTGATAAAGTTCTTTAGAGGATTTCCCTGCCTGGTTAAGTTGTGACTCAATATGGGCTCTACGCGCATTCTTTAAATTCTTATGATAATGGGCTAGAGAGATCTTGTACCTTTCTTTATCGTTTGCGTCATAGGAGAGAGGCCAGCGTCTTTCCAGCTTTTTGCAGAGGCTTTTGTCCTTCCATAGCTCTGGCGAGAGCCATGCTGCATGCGTGCGTCTGGCCAAATTGGGGTATAATTTTAATGGGGCCAACTGATCTAAAGTTGTTTCTACTATGGTGTTATAGCTGGCCAAACAATCCTCAATGTTTTCTAATGCCAGATTTACATTGGCCGGAAATATGTCCACGAAGCGATCTGGTGTGATTTTATGCCATTGTCTTCGAAGACTACAGGAAGCTTTGGTGGAAGCAGGAGTGGCCTTAGGTCCTTTTATTTGAAAGCCAAGTAGAGAGTGATCAGACAATGTGAGCAGGCACGGAGCCTCGCAGCAGGTATTAGAAGAGTTGGTCAAGATAAGATCTAAAGTGTGTCCCGCAAGATGTGTGGGACCTACATTGATCTTTTCTAGTCCCATGGCAGCTAGGTCCACCAAAAGCATTGAGGTAGCCACATTAGTGATGATCTCGCTATGTACGTTAAAGTCCCCTAATAGTAAAAAGTGTTTAGTGGAAATAATATGGGGGGCAATTAGTTCCATGAGTTGCAGCAAGAAATCCTGGAGGGGGCTTGGAGGCCGGTATATGAGTGCACATTTCTAACAATAATGAGATTGGAAGTCAGTTCTGAAAACAAGGATTTCTATTATATTGCCACTACATTGTTCAAGTATAGATATCTTAATAGAGTCTTTATGAACAATGGGTATACCTCCACTGACCTTAGACTGCCTATCAAGCCTTTGGATACAGTAGCCATCTGGTATTGCCACCATGATAACGGGGACGGAACTGGCTTTGAGCCAAGTTTCCGTCAGAAAACCAATATCGGTGTGCCCCGAAGAAAGCAAATCCCAGATTTCAACGGCATGCTTGGGCAATGATCTGACATTAGCCAGGAAGCAATTCCAGCCCAGTCTAGAATTACTGATAGAGGGGTTTGGGGGGAGAGGAAGATTATGTGAGTCCAAATTTGGGTGGCTCTTTCCAAGAGCAGGTAACAGAGAACCTAAGTGTTCCTGCCTCAATTCCAGGCTGTGGAATTGGCAGTTCCTACATGCAAACGGTCCCTCCATCTCTGGGAGGGCCTGGAAGTACATTTGGAAGAGCTTACCCATCTTAATGCTAAAAACTCCGTGCTCGTATAGGAGTGTTCTGTCTGTGGCTAACCCCGGATTTGAAAGGAGCAGTGGTCCTGGCTCCTGGCGACGGCTGGGCGCGGACGGGCGCAGATGGGCTTGCCTTTGGCATGCCTGCTATGCGTCAGGGCAGGCATGGGTTTAAATTAACCCCGGGCAGAAAAATCCGCTCCGCCCGCGGAGTTTGCAGATTTTTGGCAACTCCGCGTTCCATGTAGAACGCGGAGTTACCAAAAACTACGCTCTCCACAACGGAGCGGAGTTTTTTGTTTGTTTGCGCGTTCAAAATGTGTTTTCGCGCGCGTGGGAGCGACTTACCGGGATGCCTGCATTCAACGACGAGATTTCCTATCCGTTTGCATGTGCCACAAGATTTGGCAGACGCCCGCACAGTCCCGCGAGTGTGTGCGATCGCGAACACGTTATTTGGGCGCGCCATCGGATATCCGGCGGACGTTTCGTGAAGTTTGCGATGCCAAACATGCAGAATTTGCAAGCTGAAGAAGAATATCTCTCGAGCAGCATAAAACCTTCTCGAAAAGATGATTTGGATGAAAAAGACTCCTCAGATTGACATTTAGCTGTACTTTTTTGTGCAAGGAGTCCTTTTTCTTTTTTCACTTATTTTTTGTCTCCAACTTCCTATTCCTGTCCAGCAGGCTCCTCCCAGTGCTTTGTCCATCTCCTGTTCACTTTGCATTTGGATTTGGAGCTGGAAGGATCCCTTTTTTTGTCTGCTGCATCATATATCATTGGATTTGAGGACTTTTGGATTTGAGATTTCACAAGTACGTTGGAAAATTGGTGTTGTTTGTTTGATTGGGGCATTGCACCTACATCTTTTTGTACTTTTCATTGGGTTTTTTCAATGTATTGTGGTGGGTGGCCTGTAGTTTCAGTAGGGGCCTAGTTGTTTCTTTGTATGTAATTTTTCTTCTAGTTTTCTTTTATAAAGGAAACATGTTGCAAAGTTCACCACATTTTCTCCAACTTTTGCAATCAATTTGCAACATTTTTTAATTCACTAGCCCAATAGTCTGCCAATAGGCCTTTTAGCCAGTAGGCCCAGAGCTACTCATGTGTGCATGAAACAACTTTTTCTGTGGTATCTATTGAATTTAACATCATTTAGGGCATGGATGGCATGGGATTGAATTGCAAAATGTGTTTTTGTTGCGGTATTTCAATTTTTTCGTGTGTGTTAAATAAATGCCTTTGTTGGACGTGTGTGGTGTGGTTGTTGTGTGACTTGCAAACCTTTTTTCGTTTTTGCGTTGTTGCATTAAAGCTGTGTTGTTTAGCATGCCTCCTTTGTCTGGCCATATAGGCCTGCTTGAGTTCATTGTTTTACAGGCCTCCTGCTTGTAGTTGTGTGAGTGACCAACCATGTGGCTGGTGGCCATTTTGTGGTGGTAGTTAGTGTGCTGCTTTTGCCATAGACCTGCATGTCTATCATTTGTTCCTCTTGGCTTACTGCTTCTTGTTGTTGTGGCCTGGCCATGTGGCTGGTGGCCATTTTGTGAAGCCAGCCAGTGTGCTTTTGCCATAGGCCTGCATTGTCTGTCTTCCCTTTCTTGTTGTTGTGGTGGCCTGGCCATGTGGCTGGCAACCATTTTGTACAGGCAGCCAGTGTGCTTTTGCAATAGGCCAGCAAGCTTTCTTTGTGGTGGCCATGCCTTGCCCTTGTTGTTGTTTTGCATGCAATCTTCTTCTTTTTACCCAGCAAAAAAATGCAGGACAGTTCACTACATTTTCTAATACATTTGCAATATTATTGATTTGAATTGATTCACTTCACTATGTGGCCTAGTCTGCCAATAGGCCTTTTTCAGTCAGTAAGGCCAGAGCTACTCATGGGTGCATGAAACAACTGTTTCTGTGGTGTCTGTTGAATTTAAACATCATTTAGGGCATGGATGCCATTGGATTGAATTGCAAAATGTTTTTTGGGGGGGGGGTATTTCACTTTTTTCATGTGTGTTAAATAAATGCCTTTGTTGGATGTGTGTGGTGTGGTTGTTGTGTAACTTGCAAAACTTTTTTAGCCCTGTGGATTTTCGTTTTTGCATTGTTGCATTAAAGCTGTGTTGTTTAGCATGCCTCCTTTGTCTGGCCAATGGCCATATAGGCCTGCTTGAGTTCATTGTTTTACAGGCCTCCTGCTTGTTCTTGTGTGAGTGACCAACCATGTGGCTGGTGGCCAATTTGTGGTGGTAGTTAGTGTGCTGCTTTTGCCATAGGCCTGCAAGTCTTTCCTTTGTTCCTCTTGGCTTACTGCTTCCATCCCCATTGCCAGCTGCAGCTTCCTGAATGATGCTGCATCCCACATGATGCATAATCACATTCACAATGTCAAACAGGTTCCATTACATTTGTATTTTTGTTTTTGTTCTTCTTCTTTCCTGTCCTTCCTGAGTGTACACAGTACACCATGAAAGCCCTTGTTGTCAAAGTCTCACAAATGGCTACACTGTTATGTTTTTTTAATAACTGAGTTAATACAATTTAATAATATTAATAATAACACTAACAAGTGTGATCACACACTAAGTTATATATTATATTTGTTTGTTTGTACAGTAGTAAATTGAACCACAACAATAAATGCCACGTTTCACTGATGTTCTTCTTGCTTCTTTGCATTTTGCATTTAGGTGCACAAAAGAGGAGGAGGCGTCATCCCCCATTGTACTGCCAGACAGAAGTCCTGCTGCGCACGAGGTCACATGACGTGTGACCACAGACATCTCTTCAACTTGTGCCACTGCGTGCTGCTGACATCTGAAGAAAATGGCCCCAAAGAAAGGTACCAGGTCCTCCAGTACCAAGAAAGTTGCCAGTGAGAAGAAGAAGGAAGTGCCACTTACCACTTCTGGTGTGCCGACCAAGATCTTTTTTGGGAAACCAAAAATTGTGCCTGCAGCAGCGGTGTCTGGGGATCAAGCTGGGAGCAGCACCCCCGCATCAGTAGACCCACCCCACCAACCTAGGCCCAAGCCCATGTCTGTTGCAGAGGCAGCCAGTCTCATCACGACAACGCCAACGAGCAGCGATGTTGAAATTGACTTATCGTTATCGCAAAGTAGTACCCAATCAACGCAGGAAACTCTGATAAGTGGACAACAACAGCCGCAACCACCGCCCACAATAGTAGTTGTTCCTCCCGAAGTAGGGGCAGTTCAGGAAATCGAGCTTCCTGCAGAGGAAGAAGAGCAAGCCATTCTTTTAGAAGATCCATTGTCTTCCAGATCCCCAGCAAGGAAAAGGAGGGTTAGTCCATCGAGTTCTTCTGAAAGCCCCCCTTCTGATGATCTCGATGCCACTTGGAAGCCACCACCTAAGTCTGAGAGTGAGAGACGCCACGAGACAAGGCTAGGGAAAAGGAAGGTTCCAGAAAGCCTTAGAGTTATGGAGGTAGATGTAGAAGAAGAGGATGATGACGTGCCAGTCATCATGGACATCAGTCCCGCCCCAGTGGAGACTGACATTACTCCATCCCAAATTGCTGTGAGGGATGTGGCACGGATACCACCAACACAGGTAACACCAACACCACCTCCAACTTCCATATTTGCATTTGCAAAGGCCCGGCAGCGATCTACATACAGCACAACCATCTCAGTAGAAGTAGGTAGTGCTGGAATTGCTTGGACAAGCTTTGCGGCAGAGTGCTGTTCACAGTATCCACATGACAACAGACGTGGACCAGTTGCCAAGCCACTGATTACATGTGCATCACTGCACACTGGATCTCTTTTGTGGGGGTTAGAGAAAAGATATCTGCAGGTGTTGACACTGCTATGATTTTTAATGCCACTCGGAAACATGCAACTGCAGCCATGTTCGGCATGGAGAAATCTCATACTGCTGCAAACATATTGGAAGAGTTTAACGGCAAGGTCTTTGAACGGCTGCACCCAAGAGGGCTTAACATTGGTTTTGTTGCCACGGACAATGGCAGTAATATAGTTAAGAGCATGTGCGATGGTGGCTATTTCAGGGTCCTATGTTTGGCACACTGCATTAACATAATTGTTCAAGACTTTCTGAAAAAAGAATACTGAGTCAGTAACTTACTGACCACCTGCAGAAGAATATGCACACATTTCAGCCATTCTTTTAAAGCCCGGAAGCAGCTGAGGATCATTCAACGTGAGTATAGAGTGCCAGTTAAAGCACTCATCCAGGAGGTGCCAACACGTTGGAACTCAACTTATTACATGCTTGACCGTCTGTTTGAGCAGTACAGACCAATCAATGAATATGTCATGCGAAGACTAGGGGATGCTACTGTGAAAGGCATGACCGTTGAGATGGACCAATGGGGCCTAGTTAAATTCCTGACAGAGTTGCTACTTCCTTTCGAGCTCCTCACACGTGAAGTCAGCAAGGAGGACTGTACTATGGGCCAAGCTATCCCATTGTTGCACATGCTACAGGAACAGCTGAAGGGGGTGTCTGCAATGTACGCAGGTGTGGAGGGAAAAAAAGAAGCATATGAGTTGGTGGAGAGCTTATCCCTTCACTTAGCTGAAAATAAAAGGGTGCAAACTGAGTTTATGTCATCCAACCATTACTTTTCTGCCACTATTCTGGATCCATGGTACAAAGCAGTACTGAACACTAACACATTAATTCCTTTTTCACAAGTGGATGTTGCCAAGTATAAAACTTGGATAGCTGCGGTAGCCAGTCGCTTTGAAAAAGACCGGCTGGAAATTAGAGGCACGCTACTCCAGCCCACAACAAGTACTGCAGGGCAGCCGGCGTCAAGTTCAACTTCAGAGCCTGAAGGCAGTGTGGTTGGCTCACAGCAGTCAAAACCACCAACATCAACAACAGCAAGAACAGGATCTTCAGACCCAGTAAAATCGGCACAGGAATGGTTTCTACAGCAAGGGCTTGCTAGGTCCAGTGCTGATGCAAATGCAAAGACAAAAGAGGCCGGGCAAAGCGGAGCACCCATGACCATTGAGCGGATGGTCCAGGCCTATCTGGATGACCCAACAGAGGTGTACATTGATCAAAACCCATTGCTGTAATGGTATGGGAAAAGTTGCCACTGGCCAGTGCTCAGCTTGCTGGCAATAAACTATCTGGCTTGACCTGTCGCAAGTGTCTCTTCTGAGCGTGTTTTCAGTGCTGCTGGTGCCATTGTAACAGTGAAAAAGACCAGTCTCTCGCCCCAAAACGTGGAGAGGTTAACCATGATCAAAATGAATCAGCACTTTATACCACCGGATTACACCATACCTGAAGCTTAGCAGGAAGAGGAGGACAGTGACTTAGGTGACGGAAGTAATGTGTTAGATGACCTACTTCTGGGTGAACCACCAGAGTTTGAGGATGAGCTCTACTTCCCTGCCAACTAGGCTTTCAACTTGTTACTTTCTTTCTTCCTTATTTACTTTTATTATTTGTGTGTGTCTCTGTCTTTCTGGTTTGAATCACAACAAATCCATCACCACCGTCTTGTCTTTTTTTTGCCGTATTGGAGTTGCAACTGTGTGCATTTATTATTAAAGAAGTCCACTCCTCTGAGTCCTGCTCCATCCATCCTGACTCGCCCTAAATCAATTTCCCTCAAGCCAGACATTGGATGGAGAGAATAGTACAAGAAATGTGTGCTTGCCTTGTCGAGTCCCTCCAAAACATCATGACAAGAGCTATCCTCCTCGTTTCCGAGCCGAGAAGGACTGCCCCTTAAGATGAAAACAGGTAATGATGGCATGCATTGGACGCTGACTCTGAGTGGTTGGTGTTTGTTTTGTTGTTGTTGTGCATGAAGTGTACTAGTATTTAACCTACACACTAAAAGTGACTCAAGTCAATGTTTCCCTTCTTGTTGTTTAATAACAAAATTGTACTTCTACTGCAGGCCGATCCATTGCACTTTTGAATATTAAATCTGGACTCACTCGGTACACTACAGACTGAGTTGGACAGCATGATGATGATGACCACATACTATACTCTTTGCAGTCAGTCAGTAGGATCAGAGATGATTGATGGAATAACTCGGGGCGTTTCATGAAGTGGCATAAAAGGTAAACAAGTCAACAACAACCACAGCAGACCTACATATCTATGTAGTGGTGGAGTCGAGTGCACTGTAGTGGTATGACTGGCAGCGGTGCATTGATTTAGTTACTTAATTTGGAAAATACTATGTTGCTGTATATGTGTGCTCTGTCTGGCTCAGTCAAAATCTAAGCTAAGTGGAGGTTGGGTGGGTGCCGTGGGCCTGCTCTGTCCTGTTGTTGTTGTAGCCTGGTTAATGCTATAAACAGAGTAGACATGATTTAGCCATGCCGCCTCTGAAAGTGTTCTTGTTCCACTTTTCCGTAATTTAGGCATTTTTTTTCTACTTTATTTTTCAATATCCCTTTTGTTTTTTCATCTACACTTACAGGCCAGCCTTTACCCTGTGCTATACTGGGAAAAACAACTCACACTTACCTTACCAATTCCCATCCGCCAGGCCGGCAGTGGCACCCAAGATTGACGGACGGAACATCCGTGGAAGGGAGGACCAGGAGGAATACCGAGATGCAACTTCCCGAATTTGACCAGGATAATAACATACAGTAACTTAGTATCATTCATCATCTTTTAATTAATTTGATTCAGTTTTTCTTTTCAATCATTACGATTGTGTGTTGTTGTTTATTATGTTTGCTCTTAGTCTTTGCTTATATCCCTACAGCTATTTTTTAATTTTCTTTGCTAGCTTTAAAAGGAAGCCCGGTACAACAGAGCATAAATAAAATGTATGCAATTTGGGTCTCTCTGAGGGCAGACAGGCAAGGCAATTGCATAATAATGATAATTAATGATATACTGCTGCCCTGTACTGTCTACTAGTCTACTTAATACTACTTATCATTAACCACATCATACATGCATTTCCTTTTTCTCCCTTAACAGATTTATGAATATGATGGTCGCCGGCCAAGATTTTGTGTTGTCCATGTGTAGTGTTTGTCTTTGTCAAACCCTTCCCTCAAATACCCCTTCCCACCCATTCATCAAACCGTAACCCTCTTCCCCCATGCTGTGTGATTTATTGAGGTGTGACTAAATTAAATTTACACCAATAATTGATCACACACTTGCTGGGGCAGATGTGAGGAAAGCAAGTAAGCAACACTAATTCAAGGCAGGGCGAAGGATCTTCTTCTGCTATATATATATATATATAACTTTCAAGAAATTCCCATAAAGCGATCACTCGGAGGTGTATTCAGTTTTCAAAGTTGGTATTTATTCCAGATAGGTAACGCGTTTCGCTTGACCAGCAAGCTTGATCACACAGTGAGTCTGGGAAACTGACAGACAATACATAGGGTAATAGAAACAGAAGAGGGTGCACACACATGAAACTTACACATGAGTCATTCATGAGAGAAGCCGGCATCCATTTTGGAACATGTAAAATACTGAGTAATATACAGTAATTGAATTATACCTTCTACTTTATGTACATTCTATTTAAGCCTGGGCGTAGTTCGCGAAGTAGCGCTACGCGAAGCTACGCAAAGTGCAGTTCGCACTACGCGAACTACGCGTAGCACTACGCGAACTGCGTAGTGCACTGTTCGCAATGATTGCACAGTGCCGGATGCTTGTCCGCACTGTGCAATCATTGAAAACGGCATCTTGCACAGTGCGAGCTGTCTTTTACTGCCGCTCGAGTAGATTTTTACTCGAGCTGCAGCTTTCTCAACGCGGACTGGTAGTTTCTCATCGTGAGCGGTCGCGAGCATACGCGACCACTCGCAATGAGAAACCTGACATCCCCGCGTTGAGAATCTCGCCGGGATGTCATTTTGCTTGCTCGCGGTCGCCAACTTGACGTTGAGGACCGCGAGCAAGCAAAAAATGACCGCTGCACTACGCTACGCGTGTTTGCACTGTGCTACGTGCAATTCGCGTTGTGCGAAGTAGCGCAAACTTCGCAAACTACGCGAGCGTAGCGTAGTGCTTTGCCCAGGGTTAATTCTATTGGCTTGAGAGTAGTTAGTTTCTTATGTTTCATCATCTGAAAAGCAACCTTATTTTCAAGTTTTCAATTTTTCAATTTTTTTCCGTTGTGCCCATTAATATCAAAGGAGTGAAAATCATACATTATACATTGGGATTCAGAAACCATATGCTCCTATTGTACATAACATAAACATAAACCCTGCCTTTTGTCACTTCTCATGTGTGTACAAGTGTGGGAAGTAGGTAGCGGTCTTAGTGACCAGAAATACAGCTGTGATTTACTTACTGCAGAGTGCTATGTATTAAGCTGTGTTATATTACGGACAGACTCACTCTTTGGTGATGGCAGAGTTGTATGCTGCGTGTACAGCTGGTACATTTAATGTAATACTGCTCATCCAAACATTCCTCCTTCAGGAGTATTGAGGCGGGATATTTGGAATATGTTTGGTTACATTCGGTCTAGTGCCTAATGTATTACTGCTCATCCAAACATCCCTCCTTCAGGAGTATTGAGGCGGGATATTTGGAATATGTTAGGTTACATTCGGTCTAGTGCCTAACTGACTATGACAATCTTTGTCCTGAACTGTCCGGCCAACTTAAAATGAGTGAGTATGTCCGATGTCCCACATCTATACTCTACTGAATCATGTCCCCTTCTGGTATTGGTAGTCAGAACCTCTGTCACAAACAACCAAAGGCCTGTTAGCCAAAAAATCCCAGTGTAGTGTATATAAAATTCTAAAATAGTAACGTGAGTAATCTATGTCTAAAGAAAAAAACGTTTCAACATAAAACAAATCTCTTATCTATATAATTGATAATGGCTGAAGAAAAGAAAAGAAAAGGGGTAAGGGCGGGTGGATGAAGCTAATCCTCAACGTCGACCCCTTCCTTTTCTCCTAAAAGAAAAGAACATAAATGTGAAAATTTATAGAGTGAGAATTAAGATAACATATACTTCAATATTCCTATAATTAAGCATACATACATACTTGATTCTGCTCTAGAAAGGTATTCTGTTCTTGTAAGTGATAACTCAATTCCTCATCCTGATTGAGCCCCTCCGGGCTCTTTGTTTGCAGATTGATTATGTGCCAGGATTCTCTCTTACGTAACTGGAGGGTTCTATTTCCTCCTCTATGGGATTGAGTTATTTGTTCTATTGCAAAAAAGGTTAGAAGTGAGTTATTGGAAAGATGGTATTCAGAAAAATGTCTGGCTACTGGATAATGTGGGTCTTTATTACTAACGGCCCTCATGTGTTCCAATATTCTTTTTTTCGTGGCCAGGGTGGTGCTCCCTACATATCTCTTTTTGCACGGACACTCAAGGATATAGATGGTAAAGCATGTGCCACAGGTGAGGAATTGTTTAATCATCATCTCCCCTGTTGGTGTGGTGTATGTTTTTCTCATGGTGCTATTTCTACAGGCTTTGGGGTGTCCACAGGGATAAAATCCCTGTAGTCCAATATTGGACCTCGGAAGTGTGTTGGTGATATCTCCTTTGACCAGATAGTCTCTAAGGTTCCTGCCTTTCCTGTATGTTATGAGAGGTCTTCTCTGTAGTGTATTGCCTATGGTAGGGTCGCTAGCAAGGATATTCCAGTTTTGGTTAAGAATTTTGGATATCTTTTTTGATTCTTTATTGTATGTCAATATGACCCTGGTTTGGTTATCTGGTTCAGGAATAGGATTCTCATTCAAGGTTTCTTCTCTAGGGATTTTTTTGACTCTTTCTCTTGCTCTGGCCAGTACCCAATTGGGGTATCCTCTCTCCTTGAACCTTGCCATCATATTAGCTTGTTCGGCCAAGAAGTTTTCTTCTGTGCTACAATTTGTTCTTGCCCTAAGCAGCTCACCAAATGGAATGCTCCATTTGAGAGTTTCTGGGTGGCTGCTATGGGCATGAAGAAGGCTGTTTCCTGCGGTCGCTTTTCTATTTAATCTGGTGTTGATGCAGTTTTTTTCTATCTCTACTGCGACATCCAAGAACTCTATTTGTTTCTTGCTCATATGGTATGTGAGATTGATGTTAAATGTGTTGTTGTTGAGTTCAGTGATGATGTTTATAGCACTTTCCTTGCTTCCTTTCCACATTACAAATACATCGTCGATGTATCTGTACCATCTGATCACCGTATTTCCCTCAGGATTGGATCCTATTTTTTTCAGGATTTCCTTTTCCCACACCCCTAGAAACAGGTTAGCAAAACTAGGGGCGAAGCAAGTGCCCATTGCAGTCCCGAGCACTTGCTTATACATGGTGCCATCAAATACAAACATATTGTTCAGTAAACAGAATTTCATGAGATTAAGCAACATTTTCGTATGTTCCAAATAACAAATATTTCTGTTCTCAAGAAATTGTTGACTGCATTGTATACCTAAAGAATGATCAATAATGGAATACACTGAGTTCACATCCATGGTTATCATTAGGAAGTCTTCCTCCCACTTAATGGTTTTAATTTTACCCAGAAAGTCTTTTGTGTCTCTTATATATGAGGGCAGGGTTTCCACATATTCTCGGAGAAAATGGTCTATGTATTTGGAAATATGTTCAGAGACACAGCCTATAGAGGATACTATAGGTCTTCCGAGGGGATTTCCAGGGTCTTTGTGTACTTTGGGTAGAAGATAAAAAAATCGGTGTTCTTGGGTAGTCGCAGTTAAGATAACAATACTCTTCCCAATGTAAAATACCCATGTCTTTGTACTCGGCGAGCATGTTCCATATAGTGGTTATACTTTCGTTGTATTCCTGTATGTTGGTAACCACATAGTAATTAGTGTCTTTCAATTGTCTTAGTGCCTCATTTATGTACATGGATCTGTCCCAGAGCACAATGTTTCCCCCTTTGTCCGCCGGGCGAATGATGATATTTTCGTCTTCTGACAGGGATTTTATGGTTTTCCACTGTTCTTTGGAAAAGTTAGTAGAGTTGTTCTTTTTATTCATTTTTTGCCTCCGAAAGTCAATGAGATCTTTAGTGACCGTCTCATGAAAAGCATCGATGTTGTCATGGGGCATCACTGGAAGAAAGATCGATTTAGGTTTGAAGCCACTTTTGGCAGGTTGATCAGTTCTAGGAAATGTCTGTGAGATGTCATAATCAAGACCTGCTTCCTCATGTAGTTCTTGCATGGTTATAAGTGCATCTTTGTCCTTGATACTAAGGTAGCTTTCTTGATTCATAGTCATGGGTAACTCTTGGTCGAATTGTTCCTGTGGTCCTTTCAGGATATGCCATTTTTTTAATTTTACTTTCCTGACAAATTTAAAAATGTCGATTCTGGTTTCTGGGTAATTAAAGGCATTGGTGGGACAGAAAGAGAGGCCCAGGCATAATGTGCGTTTCTCCCACATAGATAAAGGTCTGTATGAAAGGTTAATAACAGTTTTATTGACCATGTCGTCATCCATTATCTGCGTTTTTTCTGGCTCGCCTGTCTGTTTCCCATGAACCGATTTCCCCTGCCTCTGCCTCTGATGTTGTCTCTGTCGCTGTCGCTTTCTTCTTCTCCAGTTTCTTCCCAGTTTCCTCCTCGTCCTCTGCCCCGTCCTCGACCTCTTCCTCGTGTCTTGCCCGGTTGTACTGTTTGTGGCATCTCTCGTCTTGTCCTTAGGACTCGGAATTCGTCTAAAAAAGTTGGCAGCTTCTTTGAGCCTTTCTCTGTAGTTGTTGTCTCTCGTACTGGAGGTTGTTCTGCATCGATATCACTGCTTAGGATTGAGTCTGTGCCGCTGGCATTTTCCGTTTCACTTTCCAATGGTTCCCCTAATGACCATTTGTCATATAAATGATCATATTTGTGGGAATATGTGAGGACTCTCCCACTCTCAAAATCCGCACAGTCACGGTGCAATTTGCGTTGTTTGCGGGCCTTTATGTCTTCCTCATAGCTTTTAAGTCTTAATTTCAAGTCTTTCCAATTTTTTTTTATAATATCTTGTTCTTTGTGGTTTCTTAATTCCTCCTCCAGCAATTTGAGTTCCTGTAGTAGGCTGTCTCTATCCTCCCACGCATACTTGACGAGAATAGTTAACATATGTTTCGAGCTTCTAGCTGAATTTTCAGCCCATTCTTCCAGCATTTTGGGGTTAGGGGATTCATAGGAAGGGGTTGTATATATTCGTAATCCTCTTGGCACCATTTCCTTGTCAATATAGTCTTGTAGTGAGATCGCCTCCCACCATTTTGAAGTTTCTGACTTTTTTAATTTTTCTAATCTTCTTAATTTTTCTTGTAGTGTTGTGTCTTTCGCTTTGCTTTCAATTTTCTGTATATTTTTGTTTGGCGCTCTTGCAAATAGACTGAGGGCTGCTGTTCTCCTTTCTGCTTCTTCCTCCATCCTTTCTCACCGTTTCTGAGCAGTTTCTTGATGTGTGCTGTTTGTAGGATAAAAAATGTGGATTACATGGGGTATCTGGAAAAGGTTAGAGAACTGTACCTCCCCGTTATCCGTTATTAACGTAGGTTCCTGCTGCTGCGGTGTCACTAGAAATCCAAGCGTGCTATCTCATCTGAGCACGGTCTTTGTAGTGTTGTTGGTTAAGTACTGCGGAGAAACCAGTAATCAGTAATTACTCCTATTTTACAGGCTTTCTTTCTTTCTTTTGGGTGTCGCCAAGTGGTTTATATTGCGGTACTGTCAATAGTCTGTGATCAGTGATATCCACTGTGATGCCGTGTAAGTAAAAGAGGTTTAGGGATTGCTAGGTAGATTATTTTCGCTTCCGTCAAGAAAATTGCGAATATTGAATGCGCGCTGTAATTTAAATCGGCACAGATTTTTTGCATAAATTTTACAGCAAGTACGAGTTACATTTACTGATAGCCCAGTCTGTTATTACCCTTCTATGTAGCCTCCTCCTGAGACCGCAAACAGGCAGGGGGGCGAGAAAGACACGCGTCCTTCGACCCGTCTCCCTCCCCCTCCCACTAATCCCGTGCAGCCCCGTTCGGAGTGCCTACTTTTCGGGTGCTGTGATCTACGGGCTTCCAGCTTCCGACGAATGCTTCGTTGCTCGTACTCCTTTCCTCTTTTCGACTGAGTAACGGGTATCAGTCTGATCACAGATAGTGTCCAGATATGTGCGCTCACAGTTCGCAGATTTGTGGCACAAATGCGTTCCAGGCACGTTCCGGATTTGTACCTAGTTAGTGCTTTTCAGCCTGATCCACTGTTTTCTCCGTCTGTAAAAAACACTCGCTGCCGGGCCCCGGGAGACTCAATCATAATATACTTTCCGTTTCTGCTCCTGCTGTCTACCCTCGCCCTTTGCAGAGGATCGCTTATTGCCGGCGGAGCACGCCGGACATCATATAACTTTCCAGAAATTTCCATAAAGCGATCACTCGGAGGTGTATTCAGTTTTCAAAGTTGGTATTTATTCCAGATAGGTAACGCGTTTCGCTTGACCAGCAAGCTTGATCACACAGTGAGTCTGGGAAACTGACAGACAATACATAGGGGTAATAGAAACAGAAGAGGGTGCACACACATGAAACTTACACATGAGTCATTCATGAGAGAAGCCGGCATCCATTTTGGAACATGTAAAATACTGAGTAATATACAGTAATTGAATTATACCTTCTACTTTATGTACATTCTATTGGCCTGAGAGTAGTTAGTTTCTTATGTTTCATCACGTTGAGGATTAGCTTCATCCACCCGCCCCTACCCCTTTTCTTTTCTTTTCTTCAGCCATTATCAATTATATAGATAAGAAATTTGTTTTATGTTGAAACGTTTTTTTCTTTAGACATAGATTACTCACGTTACTATTTTAGAATTTTATATACACTACACGGGGATTTTTCGGCTAACAGGCCTTTGGGTGTTTGTGACAGAGGTTCTGACTACCAATACCAGAAGGGGACATGATTCAGTAGAGTATAGATGTGGGACATCGGACATACTCACTCATTTTAAGTTGGCCGGACAGTTCAGGACAAAGATTGTCATAGTCAGTTAGGCACTAGACCGAATGTAACCTAACATATTCCAAATATCCCGCCTCAATACTCCTGAAGGAGGGATGTTTGGATGAGCAGTAATACATTAGGCACTAGACCGAATGTAACCAAACATATTCCAAATATCCCGCCTCAATACTCCTGAAGGAGGAATGTTTGGATGAGCAGTATTACATTAAATGTACCAGCTGTACCCGCAGCATACAACTCTGCCATCACCAAAGAGTGAGTCTGTCCGTAATATAACACAGCTTAATACATAGCACTCTGCAGTAAGTAAATCACGGCTCTATTTCTGGTCACTAAGACCGCTACCTACTTCCCACACTTGTACACACATGAGAAGTGACAAAAGGCAGGGTTTATGTTTATGTTATGTACAATAGGAGCATATGGTTTCTGACTCCCAATGTATAATGTATGATTTTCACTCCTTTGATATTAATGGGCACAACGGCAAAAAATTGAAAAATTGAAAACTTGAAAATAATGTGGCTTTTTAGATGATGAAACATAAGAAATTAACTACTCTCAGGCCAATAGAATGTACATAAAGTAGAAGGTATAATTCAATTACTGTATATTACTCAGTATTTTACATGTTCCAAAATGGATGCCGGCTTCTCTCATGAATGACTCATGTGTAAGTTTCATGTGTGTGCACCCTCTTCTGTTTCTATTACCCCTATGTATTGTCTGTCAGTTTCCCAGACTCACTGTGTGATCAAGCTTGCTGGTCAAGCGAAACGCGTTACCTATCTGGAATAAATACCAACTTTGAAAACTGAATACACCTCCGAGTGATCGCTTTATGAGAATTTCTGGAAAGTTATATGATGTCCGGCGTGCTCCGCCGGCAATAAGCGATCCTCTGCAAAGGGTGAGGGGAGACAGCAGGAGCAGAAACGGAAAGTATATATATATATATATATATATATTCACTGAAAAAACCATAGGTTTCAGGCTTGTTATAGTTAGGAATTAGCATTTTAAAACCTTTGAAATTCACTGAAAAAAACCATAGGTTTCAGGCCTGTTATAGTTAGGGTTTAGCATTTAAAAACCTTTGAAATTCACTGAAAAAACCATAGGTTTTAGGGAAAGTTATAGTTAGTTGGACATTGCACTCGTACAAAACCCGTGAAATTCCCCCGTTATAGTTAGTTCAGCTAACTATAACTCGCGCCTCATAATGCACTGCTGATGACGTCACATATTACATCACTCATGACATGGTCAGTGACATCACTGATGACATCACTGATGACATCTCAAATGACATCACTGATGACATCATCCATGTGAGAATTTAATGCATCTTCTCACACCCTAATATAACGTTTGATACACCCACTCTAAATTACAGACTGCCATTCTCAAAACCATAAACACTCCAATACCAATAAGTACATACCCACTCACTGATTCTTAGGTCTACACACACACACATCTACTCACTCACCCGTACAGTCACTCATACTTACAGTCACTCAGTACAGGACTATCATATGCACTCATACACCTATATAAACACTCACACAACGCAACTCATCCATAGAGGTACTCACGCACCTAGTCAGTCATGCAAATAATTAATCACACTCCAATTTACTCACCTATACAGTTATACACACCAGCTCACTTATTCATAAAAATACTAGCACATTCTTACGCTCCTATGCAATCACTGATGCAAGCACACACTCATCCATATAGCCACTCTCACAATCACACACTCTCACTTATAGCCATCTAAATACTCCAACACACATATATACTGCCTTTCACATATGTAGTTACTCACACATGTACCACTGAGATATACATTCAATCACTAACACACCCATACACACACTCACCCACCCATACAGTCCATCACAGACGCACTCTTGAAACCATGCACCCAGTGAATCACCCACTCACACATCTATGCACAGAGTCACACACACCCCACCCACACAAACACTGAGGCACCCATATAGATACTCAGAGAACCAATCCATAACCCATATAGACACTCATTTAGCTAGTCAGAAACCCATGCAGCTGCTTACACAACAACAGACAGACGGATACAGACATTCACACAGTTTAGTCACTCACCCATGCATCCAGTAAGATACGTTTAATCACTCACTTATAGACTCAGTCACGCACCTACTAAATCATCCATTCAGACACTTATACACCCACTCATTCTTCAATACGCCTTTCCCTATATATATTAAACATATTTAAACTTTACAGAAACACACAGTCACTGGATGATGTCAGTGATGTCATCAGTGATGTCACTGACCATGTCATGAGTGATGTAATATGTGACGTCATCAGCAGTGCATTGCGGGGGCACGAGTTATAGTTAGCTGAACTAACTATAACGGGAGAATTTCTCTGGTTTTGTACGAGTGAAATGTCCAACTAACTATAACTTTCCCTAAAACCTATGGTTTTTTCAGTGAATATATATATGTCCCCTTGTCTACTTTTACGGAAGGAGATTTGTTTTGCATATATATATATATATATATATATATATATATATATATATATATATATATATATTCACTGAAAAAACCATAGGTTTTAGGGACAGTTATAGTTACTTGGACATTGCACTCGTACAAAACCCGTGAAATTCCCCGTTATAGTTAGTTCAGCTAACTATAACTCGCGCCCCGCAATGCACTGCTGATGACGTCACATATTACATCACTCATGACATGGTCAGTGACATCACTGATGACATCACTGATGACATCTCAAATGACATCACTGATGACATCATCCAGTGACTGTGTGTTTCTGTAAAGTTTAAATATTTTTAAAATATATAGGAAAAGACGTATTGAAGAATGAGTGGGTGTGTAAGTGTCTGTATGGATGATTTAGTAGGTGCGTGACTGACTCTATAAGTGAGTGATTTAACGTATCTTACTGAATGCATGGGTTAGTGACTAATCTGGGTGAATGTCTGTATCCGTCTGTCTGTTGCTGTGTAAGTGGCTGCATGTGTTTGTGAATAGCTAAATGAGTGTCTATATGAGTTATTGAATGCTTGTCTGAGTATCTGTATGGGTGCCTGAGTGTTTGTGTGGGAGGGGTGTGTGCAACTCTGTGCATAGATGTGTGAGTGGGTGATTCACTGGGTGGATGGTTTCAAGAGTGCATCTGTGATAGACTGTATGGGTGGGTAAGTGTGTGTAAGAGTGTGTTAGTGAGTGAATGTATGTCCCAGTGGTACATGTGTGAGTAACTACATATGTGAAAGGGAGTATATATGTGTGTTGGAGTATATAAATAGCTATAAGCAAGAGTGAGTGATTGTGATAGTGGCTGTATGGATGATTGTGTGCTTGTATCAGTGATTGTATAAGAGCGTAACAATGTGCTACTATTTGTATGAGTAAGTGAGCTGGTGTGTGTATAACTGTATAGGTGAGTAAATGGCAGTGTGTTTAATTATTTGCATGACTGACTAGGTGTGTGAGTATCTCTATGGATGAGTGGCGTTGTTTGAGTGTCTATATAGGAGTAAGAGTGCATATGATAGTCCTGTACTGAGTGACCGTAAGTATGAGTGACTGTACGGGTGAGTGAGTGGATGTGTGTGTGTAGACCTAAGAATCAGTGAGTGGGTATGTAGTTATTGGTGTTGGAGTGTCT
This sequence comes from Calotriton arnoldi, assembly GCA_963921515.1. Classification (NCBI taxonomy): domain Eukaryota; kingdom Metazoa; phylum Chordata; class Amphibia; order Caudata; family Salamandridae; genus Calotriton; species Calotriton arnoldi. The sequence continues at coordinate 1,861,728 of CAWUFW010002675.1, read as the reverse complement.
ATGGTTTTGCGAATGGCAGTCTGTAATTTAGAGTGGGTGTATCAAAGGTTATATTAGGGTGTGAGGAGGTGCATCAGATTATCACGTGGATGATGTCATCAGTGATGTCATTTGAGATGTCATCAGTGATGTCATCAGTGATGTCACTGACCATGTCATGAGTGATGTAATATGTGACGTCATCAGCAGTGCATTGCGGGGCGCGAGTTATAGTTAGCTGAACTAACTATAACGGGGAATTTCACGGGTTTTGTACGAGTGCAATGTCCAAGTAACTATAACTGTCCCTAAAACCTATGGTTTTTTCAGTGAATTTCAAAGGTTTTTTAAATGCTAATTTGTAACTATAACGTGTCTGAAACCTATGGTTTTTTCAGTGAATTTCAAAGGTTTTTTAAATGCTAATTTGTAACTATAACGTGTCTGAAACCTATGGTTTTTTCAGTGAATTTCAAAGGTTTTTTAAATGCTAATTTCTAACTATAACGTGCCTGAAACCTACGGTTTTTTCAGTGAATTTCAAAGGTTTTGTAAATGACAATTTTTAAATGTATTAATTGTTATATTAATTTTTTTCATACTGATTTACTACATTTTTAGAAACAATTTTTTTTTACATATTTTATTATTTAAATTACATTGTAATTACATTATACATTACATTACAAAAAATACTTTCTCAGAATGAATTACTTTAGTTTAAATACTTTGCACATAGGCAATAGACTTTTAAGTACAGTAGTTACAGTTGTTGCAATGTGCAACACATTTTCAAACACAATGCAACATTCAGCTCAATGTGAATTTCTAGTTAAATGCAATTAGTTACTTTATGGATTACTTTTTCTAACCACAGGACTGGATCCTAGATTCAGTCCTGGCACATCTCCTGTAAACAGTTGAGTAAAAGCGTTTTGGTTACAGTCGTGATTTTTAAGGAATATTATTGTACTTTAAAAGTTGACACTTAGAAACTTTTTCTCATAGAATCACCAATGTTATCCTATGGAAGGAAATTCACTTAGCAGGTAAAAACTGTTATCGTTACTTTTTCTTACTCAGTGTTGGATCCTGGATCCAGCACTGGTGCATCTCCTGTAAACAGTTGAATGAATGCGTTTAAGTCATACAGGCGATTTTTAAGGAATATTTGTAGTTTGTGAAAATCGACACTTTGAAAGTTTTCTGCTGAAAACCAGACAATGGATTCCTATGTTAGAAAATATAAGTTACTGGTAAGTACGGTTAAAATTACTTTTCAGGGTCAGTGCTGGGCTAAAAGATGCAGCACTGGGTTCTCTCCTGATAACAGGTGAGTAAATTGGAATTCGTACTTTGGTTGATTTTAGAGGAATATTATAAAGTTCCAAAACTCCACACTTAGAAGAATTTCCAAGTGAAACCAGTCAATGTTAGCCTATGAAGGAAATTCAAGTTACCGGTAAGTACGGTTAAAATTAATTTTGAGGATCAGTACTTGGCTGAAAGATGCAGCACTGAGGTCTCTCCTGATAACAGGTGAGTAAATCAGAATTCGGATTTCGGCTGATTTTAGAGGAATATTTTAAAGTTCCAAAAATCAACACTTAGAAACTTTTTCAGCAAAAAGCAGGCAATGATATCCTATGCAAGGAAATTCAAGTTACTGGTAAGTACGGCTAAAATTACTTTTGAGGATTAGTACTGGGCTGAAAGATGCAGCACTGAGGTCTCTCCTGATAACAGGTGAGTAAATCGGAATTCGTATTTCGGCTGATTTTAGAGGAATATTTTAAAGTTCCAAAACTCCACACTTAGAAGAATTTCCAAGTGAAACCAGTCAATGTTAGCCTATGAAGGAAATTCAAGTTACCGGTAAGTATGGTTAAAATTACTTTTCAGGACCAGTACTGGGCTGAAAGATGCAGCACTGAGGTCTCTCCTGATAACAGGTGAGTAAATCGGAATTCGTATTTCGGCTGATTTTAGAGGAATATTTTAAAGTTCCAAAACTCCACACTTAGAAGAATTTCAAAGTGAAACCAGTCAATGTTAGCCTATGGAAGGAAATTCAAGTTACTGGTAAGTACGGTTAAAATTACTTTTCAGGACCAGTACTGGGCTGAAAGATGCAGCACTGAGGTCTCTCCTGATAACAGGTGAGTAAATCGGAATTCGTATTTCGGCTGATTTTAGAGGAATATTTTAAAGTTCCAAAACTCCACACTTAGAAGAATTTCAAAGTGAAACCAGTCAATGTTAGCCTATGGAAGGAAATTCAAGTTACTGGTAAGTACGGTTAAAATTACTTTTCAGGACCAGTACTGGGCTGAAAGATGCAGCACTGAGGTCTCTCCTGATAACAGGTGAGTAAATCGGAATTCGTATTTCGGCTGATTTTAGAGGAATATTTTAAAGTTCCAAAACTCCACACTTAGAAGAATTTCCAAGTGAAAGCAGTCAATGTTAGCCTATGAAGGAAATTCAAGTTACCGGTAAGTACGGTTAAAATTACTTTTCAGGACCAGTACTGGGCTGAAAGATGCAGCACTGAGGTCTCTCCTGATAACAGGTGAGTAAATCGGAATTCATATTTCGGCTGATTTTAGAGGAATATTTGCACAATGGTGAAGGGAGGGGGCGGGGCCTCAGGTGACATCTGTGCAAACGCGCCCCGTTGCGCGTTTTAAGTTGGGGGATTAAGTCCCCTTGAATCCTGAGGGTCCCTAGGGGCCAACTAGCCCACCAGGAACCTCCAATATGCGCCAGGGGCTGCGTTGCAGAGACGTGTAGAGAGGCCACACCCCTTTTACACCTCTCTGCAACGCAGCTCTGTGGCGCTTTCTGGATGTACCTGTTGGGCTAGTTGGCCCCAAGGACCCTCAGGATTGAAGGGGATTTAATTCCCCATCTTAAAACGCGCCACGGGTCCTGTTTGCACACATGTCACCTGAAGCCCCGCCCCTCCCTTCACCACTGTGCAAACGTGCCCCGTGGCGCGTTTTAAGTTGGGGGATTAAGTCCCCTTGAATCCTGAGGGTCCCCGGAGTCCAACTAGCCCACCATATACCTCCAAAAAGCGCCACAGAGCTGCGTTGCAGAGAGGTGTAAAAGGGGCGTGGCCTCTGTCCACCTCTCTGCAAGGCAGCCCCTGGCGCATACTGGAGGTACCTGGTGGGCTAGTTGGCCCCCAGGGACCCCCAGTATTCAAGGGGAATTCGTTCCCCTCTGCAAACGCGCCAGGGGCGCGTTTGCAGAGTGGTGAAGGAAGGGGCGGGGCCTGCGGGCCCGATCGTTTAAAAAAAAAAAAATAATAATTCTCCCCTGAAGGGGGCTTGGTGGCCCCCCTTCCTTTTTTCTTTTTTGGGCCCTGGGGACCCCATCCCCCAGGGCCTTACCCCTTTTTTAAATTACCTTTAAAAAAAAAACGGGAAGGGGGCCGCGTGGCCCCCTTCCCTTGGCCTGTATTGGCCCCGGGGACCCCATCCCCGGGGCATGGCCTCTATATTTATTTTTTTGAGGGGGGCAGCGTGGCCCCCTCTTCTGGCCATTTTAAGGCCCCGGGGACCCCATCTCCCGGGGCCAGCCTTTCCTTTTTTTAAACATTTTTTTTGCTCTTTTTTGGGGAGGGGGCCGCGTGGCCCCCTCCCGGGCCACTACTTGCCCCGGGGACCCCATCCCCGGGGCTGGCCCTCTCCGTTGGGGACTGTGGGGGGTCCCCAATCCCCCACAGTCCCGCCGGCTCCCCACGTCCCTTGGGAGCCGGCATTGCTGTTCCACATGGGGAGCAGCTGACATGCTGCTCCCCATGTGGAAAAGCAATCGGCTTTGGATATTGGAAGAGAGAGCAGGTTTCCTGCTCTCTCTTCCAATATCCAAAGCAGTTTGCTATGGCAGGACGGGAGCCGCGAGGCTCCCGTCCTGCCATAGCAAACTACAGTGTCCCGGGGGTAGGCACCCCGGGACACTGCAGGAGCCGGCCCTGGGGGGTTGCGGTCCCCAGGGCCATCAAGGGCTCCAGGAGGGGGGCCGCGCGGCCCCCCTCCCTACATCAGCACAGCCCCGGGGAGGTGGTGGTCCCCGGGGCTTCGGGGGTCCAAAACGGACCCCCATTTTAATTTGTTAGTGCCCCGGGGAGGTGGCGGTCCCCGGGGCGTGTGGGGGGGCTGGAGCCCCCCCACACAGGTTGTTTAATTTTTTTAAAAAAAAGCCCCGGGGAGGTGGTGGTCCCCGGGGCTGCGGGAGGGCTCAGAGCCCTCCCGCACCATTTTTAAAAGAAAGCCCCGGGGGTGGCGGTCCCCGGGGCTTGGGGGCCCTTTGAGGCCCCCACACATAAAATTAAACCCCCACCATGCCCCCGGGACTTGGGCCACCCGGGGGCAAAATACAATCGAAGCGCAAGAGACCGCGCTTCGATTTTTTTTTTTTCGGCAGGATTCGCGCACCCTGAGCGCATCCTGCCGATTTTTTTTTTTTTTAAAATGCTTTTTTTGCCCAGGGGGTCCTTGTGGGACCCCCTGAGCAGGCCTAGGGGTTAGGGTGTTTCTACCCTGCCCCCTTTGTGCGTTTTGCACACTTGTTTCTTTTTTTTCTCGGCGGGATACGCGCACCCTAAGCGCATCCCGCCGATTTAAAAAAAAAAAAAATCTTTTTCTGCCCAGGGGGTCCTTGTGGGACCCCCTGAGCAGACCTAGGGGTCAGGGTGTTTCTACCCTGCCCCCTTTTGCGCTTTGCGCACTTGTTTCTGTCCCTCGGTTCTACCGAGGGACAAAATGGCTGCCAACACTTCCTGAATCGGAATGTTGACAGCCAGCTGACAGCCAATTAGCATGCAGCTCGTGATCGGGACGGTGCGCGCAGGGTGCGCTGAGGGTACGCGTATCCGACGCGCCCATAGATATATATGTACTTTTACTTTTGATTTTCTCAGGAACTACTGAACGGATTTACACCATTTAAGCAAAAGGCACCAGTCTGAACCAAGGACTACCTCTTTGCCAAATTTGGTGTAATTCCGTTCAGCAGTTCGGGCTGTAGCTGCGACTAAAGGTTCCTATGGAAAAATGAATGGGGAAAACGCGTTTTGGGACCCCCTTTTTTCTCGGCCCCCGCTTCACGTATCACCCCGAGACTTTCAGGGTAGGAGCGGAGCGGAGCGCCCCAACAAGTTGGAAACTTTCACGAAGATTCGTCAACCGGCGCCAACGTTATTTCAAATAGAATGTCGCGGATTTCCTATGGATAATAGGTTGTAACTATAACTATCTACTGGCGACCGCCAGTAGATAATATATATATATATATATATATATATATATATATATATATATATATATATATATATATATATTCAGCCACACTGGCAACAGATTAGATTGTCCAGTGCCCAGTTGCCCACCCATGCTCAGTAGTATTCGCAATTCTCTTTTTTTTCCAGAGGAACATAATTATATTAACCCATTATCATTAATTGCCGTCATGTATTTATCATCCTTCCAGCACTAAAGGTTACGGTTGTCCACTTCATTCATAGGTCGATTCCACTACTTCAATTTGTTGTAACTTGTACTAGGCTATCCCTGCCACCATTATGTTTTATTTTACTTTAGCATTGCTTAATATCAATATCATTCATCATCACTTTCTTCTTGTTTGGCAGTCTTCTTCTTGTGTACTTACGACTTACCGTACTTCTACTACTCGTTCCCTAGTCTCCCTCAGGTGACTGACTTGTCTCATTTTCTTTTTTTGCAAATGTAACTGTCTACTACTGCTACCACCACCCACCATGGCACCTTAGGAAACCAAACATCACATGCAGCCATTGCTTCACCTAAACATCAATCACAGGTAAGAGAAGAAGTGTGGGGGAGTCAATAATGTATATACTATGGAAATTAATTAATTCACACACCCACATCCTCCCGAGTACATACTACAAAGGGGTTTTAGTTGCAGAATGCATAGACTAGGAGGAGAGACTGACAGTAGTAGGACAAGTGAGGGTACTGCATCTATCTGTCGGTGTGTTACACTATTGGCAGATTTCAAAAACTGGCTGCGGCCCTGCAGCAAAAGGAGGAAACAAAAACAAACAAGGTGACGTAAAGAGTAACCCCCCCGAAAAGATTTGCATCATATCATATGTATTGGAAAACTATAAATTATTTATTACCCTAACAAATATAAACTAGAACAAAAACCCATAACACCTGACCCACCCCTCTCCCTAACCCCAACCAATGTCTAGTAAATTAAATAAATGTCCATGTCCAAGTTAGTTCAAGAAAAAATAAACCCCCAAGGTTCCCCAACTAGTCCCAACATCCCACACACCAAAAAAAAGATTAAAAAAGGGGCAAGAGTCAAAGAAGACTGAGGTCGGTGATGATGAATGATGAGTCTGACGTCTAGCGTCGGGGGTGCCGGCTAGTTCTCTTTAGGACCTCCTCCGGCTGGGCCTCCAGGTGCGCCACCCAGAGGAGCACACGGCGCCGAAAGTTCCTGCAGGAACAACAGGGGTGGGCAGCAGTAGATGTTGGCAATGGTGATGGGCAGCGAGTGGCTGCCAGAACACGGCGCTGTACCACCAGAGGCACGGGGGCTGGCTGGGCCCCGGGGCATTAGAGGAAGAAGCTTCAGCTGCCGCCTCCTCCTCCTCCTCCGCCAGGACAACCAGCCGGCGATATTCATCCCGGATGGCCGCCAGCTTCCTTTTGCCGGGCCCTGGCCTCGAACTCCTGCCTAGTGGTTTGGGAAGGAGTAGCTATATCAAGAAAGGAAAAAAAAGAGAATTGTTGTAACCAATACTCTTAGCAAAACAGTAACACAAAATTAAATTACAGTCCACACATAAAAATTATAGTGGAACAGTAGTAGCACTAGCACTAGCAGCTGTCATATCCTCCTCTCCTCCTCACTTCCCTTCCTCTGCCCCTAAGATTTGGATGTGATGATTATACCTTCAGGCACTAAGTATGGAGTAGAGTAGAAGTATTCTTTTTCTCTCTCTTGTTTAGCACAATTAATCTTGTAGGCATTCCCGCTCAGTCAGCTTGTGCCCTAGACAGACATACTCGTGTCGCAGACTCATGTACTTTACTACTGTCTGCATGTGGGGCAGCTGTACTACACAATTATATATTTCCATTACGGCCATACTCTGTTAAATCAATGGCAAATGCTCAGACAATTTCACTTTCACCCTGACTGCACTACTGCAATAAGGCACATGATGATGGTTAATGATCACATGCTTATGGATCATGACAAACGGTGGCACAACATCATGTCACTCACGTGATGATGATGACATACTGAGTGATTTGTAAGTACTAGTTACCATGCAGCCGATAGGCCACCCATGGCTGACACAGGGAGGGGACTGGAGCAGAAGTGGGACTCGGACGGAGTCGGAGGGAGGCGATTATGGGTAGGGTAAATATTTAGTCATGCACAATATATATGTTGTGCTTGCAAACTACTGTGAGCCAAGGGAGTATTCCATTCTGAAATACAAGTACAACCTCAAACCTTTGAATCAAAAACCTTGCAAGAAACAGTCGTTGTTCTTCCCAGGGCTTGTTTTTTCATTTACATTCAGTGCATTGCTCTTCTAGCATTATTATTATTTTATTCATAATCTTCTTCACCTTTGGCTTTGGTACTCTGGCACTTTTTAATTTTCTTTTACATTCTCTTCATCCAGTCTGACTCTGTTTTCACCTACTATGATACCATCCAGGCATCCATCCATCCAAACATGGCTATCATAAACCGGCTTTCACCGACAACAACATACATTTAGATATAACCAACCACCACCCATGCCATGCGTCCTTGCTTGCCTTAGAGCTTGACCCCTCAAACCCCCCCGGAGGATTCCTTTCACCTATACAGTTTCACCCACCCAGACAGGCATCCTTTCTGCTTTCTCTTTCACCTTTTCACCCATCCTTCAACTATCCATGCATCCTACTCCTATCCTATCATCTTCATCCGCCACCTATGCATCCCGGGGCCCCTTCCTTCACCCACGCATCCTTCTCTGCCAGTCATACATGTCGTCTGACTGTTTGTCTTCGTCATAAAACTGTCTTTGCTGAGTTGAAGATAGAATATGCCATTAGTTACTCAACCCCCGCCGCTAATGCTAATATTTAAGTAAAGGCCACGGTGTCTTCTTCAATTGTTCAGTGTTCACACGCAACAACTTAGCCTCAGCAGAAGTACAGTGTACTACTAGTACTGAGTGTACACCCTTGCAGCAAGTGTATTCATCATTCTCAATAAGTAAGGAATATGACTTACCACCGCCCGCCACTACTGCTGGCTCACCCGCTGTGGCTGCAGCATCCGCTCCCTCCGGAGTGGCATGGTGGCCCTCACCGCTGGCCCCGGCACTGGTGGTCGGTATGCCTGAAAAGAAAAAAAATAATAAATTTTTTAGATGCCATATACGCCTCCCCTATTTATTTTTTTCATTAGCAAGATTGAAAATACATAATTAATAATACATATACACCACACACATCACTATCTACAATTCGGATAATTGAGTACAGTAGACAGTATGTCCTATCAAAAATAACTAAATAATATCCGGTTGGGCATTTTGTTGGTGCCAATTTTTGAAAAGCCTCTCAAGAAGAGGGCAACCCATAGGACTGGACTCAGTGACTAGAGCTATGGTGCATCTAATTTTTTGAAAAGAAGAAAGAGAGGCCACCTGGGCGGACATGAGGTCTCTCTTAGTTGGAAAATGGTGCAGTCCTCCTACTCCTCTTATATACTTCCTTCCATCCATAGTGCACAGTAACAGTGGTTCAGTGTTCACCATCAATTGCTGCTACTAAAAAAGTACTAGGCCTGGATTAGAAAAAGTAAAATACACCACTTTGGGGGTCCTGCTCCTGTCCAACGTGAGTGACCACCATTACTGATTGAGCATGATGAGACAGTAAAAGAAACTAAAGCCTTCTCATCTCACAATTCACAAACCTGCGGATATACCTTACTTGTCTTGGGCATGCAATCTGCAGTCTGCACAGCACATTAGTGCTACTAGTAGTAGTAAGGAGTCCGTACTAGTAGTAGTCTAGGACCAATGGGTTCTCTGAGTCTTACAGTACCACTACTAGGCAATCCACACGAGGGGAGAGAGAAAGCTCAGTAAAACCCAGAAGAAAGCAAGCTACAGACAGACTGTCTAATACAGAGTCAGAGCAGAGGTTAGTCAGATGCAGTTTGATTTGATGTAAAAATAAAGACAGACATTAGAAGAAACAATGTTAGTAGTAGTACTTAGTAGTAGGTAATGGTGGAGCAAAAACAAGAGTTTAGAAACAGATAGTTTGAAGAGGTTTTTGGAAAAATTAAAATTAGGAAATGGAAATAATAGAGCGGTAAAAGTTAGGAAAATATTAATATATTACAACACCAGTAGAACTTACTGGGGCCAGCAGCAGAGCCATCTGTGGCTGCACCTGAGGCCGCTTCCTGCTGTTCCTGGGAGGCCCCTCCAGCTCCCGCGCACTGCCAGATGCCCCAGTCTTGTGTTAAATATATAAATATAATTGCTCTAAAAATATTTTTAGACAGGAAACGGCAATTTCAATAACATTGACCTATGCTAAATCAATCAGATCGACTTATTCGACTAGTAGTAGTCGACTAGTATGTATCGCAGTCGAGTACCATCTGATCATTATTATTCCACAGTTCAATTCCGATTCCTGAATCCTAAACATACCTAGCCCACCTATTCCTGACTTTGGAATGAATTGCAAAAAAATTATATTTGCTTCTAAGTTCAGATCTCATTCCCAATCATCTCACAGACAGTCTCAGTCTCAACTCCAACAACCCCCTTTGACGGGGCAATTACTAAGTCTGCATTTATTTTTCTTAATGCATAGATGGACGCATGCATAATTGCAGCATACACCAAATTGGTTGGTTGCTATTATTCACTCACTATAAGAACTACAAAAAGTTCTACTAGGAGTAGGACTGAAGTCATGTGAGAGCCTGAGGACGCTTCACTCACGAGTCACGACGCAGGCCGCTAAATTACCAAATAATACTAACTAACTACTACCACTATCTTAGTGACAGGAGACAGGACATCCTGACGGGACAAAGGAAAGGACTGGAGTCTTTCCTATGTGGATTAAATACCTACCTAACTTAAATTCTCTAACCTCTCTTACATAACCAGCACAAGTGAGCGCAAAGTTGCAAACAAGTACGACCATTAGTTAGTAGCGCCGAGCACCTGTCTGGAAGTAACAATCACATAATATAACATTTTTAAACATATTTTACCTAACCTGCATGTAAGCACTGCAGCAGCAGCATGTTAGCTATTTGCGAAAAAAATAATATTCGCAATCACTATAAATAACAGTCAGAACAGAAGAACACAAAATAGTAATATAAATAAATAGCTACTCACCAAGCCCCGGGACCTCAACACCTAGCAGGTCCAGCAGGTCATGCTCCCGGTCCAGGATATCGGACCACCGGTGCATTAATTGGTTATGGGTGTGCCAGACTTCAGAGCAGCGAAACACTGCCCGGCGCACTCTTGTGCACCACCGGTGACGCTCCCGGAGCCTGTACCCGGACCCAGGCCTGCCGCCTGCTGCCAGGGTTAAGGGGAGGTGGCGCTGGATAAAAAAAAAACAGTGTGGCCACCTCCGCCTCACTAAATAAGGCCAGTGCCTGCACCCCATGTGGCACCGCCTTCCGCAAGGAAGGCGGACGCGGCTCTCACTCCGAGCCCTCCTAGTCTTCCCCTGGCCCTTTGCCATGGTTCTTGGTAGGCGGGGGGCGGAAAAGAAAAGGTAGGAACTAAGAAAGTAAGTAAAAGAAATTAAAAAAGCAAGTAATAGAAAAAGAGTGAGAAACGCAGTAAAAAACACAAAAAAAGTAGGAAAAAACGCAAAATACACAATCAGGAATAGAGAGGGATAGATAATAAATAAAAAAGATCAAAAAAAAGTTTCTAGAAGCAAAGGATTGAAAAGATATAGGGAGGATAGAAAAACAGGCCCAGAACCATAGCAAAAAGTGAAAAACAAGATGGCCGCGCCCATTGGCGACCGCGTGGTGAAGTTCGCGTGATATTCCCCCCCGAGCACGCAAAAAGCATCCATGAACATGTAATACGCGTTCCCGAACAGGAAAAACGCATTGCGAATGGGCGGAACAAGCAACTCCGCTCGCTTGCGGAAATTCGCGCAGCTCGCTGAGTTTTTCTAAGGCTTCGCGGAATTCCGCGTAGTGTGACTACGCGAACTTCGCCCAGGGTTAGTTTAAATAGACATGGGTAGCAGATAGACTGCTGACCCTGTGGCTCCACCCCTGCCCGGAAGTGAAACAAAGATGTTGCAGCTAGCTCCCTCCACACAAGCGGGAACACCCGTGGTGGACTGGGGAGAGGTGCGGTGATTTCGCTGCAGGCGGTAAAGAAAATGCAGTGCAAAGAGCAGCCGGTAAGATGCCACAAATTAATTAACCCTGGGCGGAGTTCGCGGAGTTGCACTGCGCGGAACACTGCGAAGTGCAAAAAAAACTCTGTCGCACTACGCGGAGCTCCGCAAGCGGCGGAGTACGATAGAAAAATGCAGTTTGCAGTGATTGCACAATGCCGGATGCTTGTCCGCACTGTGCAATCATCGCGAACGGCACCATGCACAGCGCAAGCGGTCAATGCTTTCCTTTTCTGACACTCCAGTAGATTTTTACTCGAGCTGCAGCTTTCTCAACGCGAACGGGCTGTTTCTCAACGCGAGTGGTCGCAAGCATACGCGACCACTCGCAATGAGAAACCTGACCCCCCCGCGTTGAGAAATCTCGCCGGGAGGTTGATTTTCCATGCTTGACGTTGAGGAACGCGAGCAAGGCAAAAAACTCCACTCCACTAGGTGGGGCGAAGTTTTTCGGAACTCGGCGATCTCCGTGTAACACAGAGTGCGGAAAACTCCACAAACTCCGCGAGCGGAGCGGAGTTCACCGCCCAGGGTTAGAATTAATCCCAATTCTACTGCCCCTGAATGCCTTGGTTTAATGAAAGTGAAGTGCCCAGTGGATAAAACAAGTAAAACGTTAAGTTGCATTAAAATCAGCCGATAGTATCAGCGTAGGTTAAATAACAGCCTTACTGTAAAGCGTGTCTGCTGCGCGTCGGGACAGGCATGGGTTTGAATAGACACGGGTAGCAGCTAGACTGCTGACCCCGTGGCTCCGCCCCTGCCCGGAAGTGAAACAAAGATGTTGCCACTAACTCCCTCCACACAAGCGGGAACACCCATGGTGGACCAGGGAGAGGTGCGGTCATTTTGCTGCAGGCGGTAAAGAAAATGCAGTGCAAAGAGCAGCCCGTAAGATGCCACAAATTAATCCCAATTCTACTGCCTCTGAATGTCTTGGTTTAATAAAAGTGAAGTGCCCATTGGATAAAACATGTAACGTGTTATATCACATTAAAATCAGCCGATAGTATCAGCATAGGTTAAATAACAGCCTTACTGTAAAGCACGTCCCTGTAAAGCGCGTAGCCCTGTAAACATATCTTAGGCCTGCCACTGCAGCGTCTGCAAGTGCAGTTTTAAACTGCCATGTCAACCTGGCAAGTGCAACTGCTTGCCAGGCCCAAATCTACCCTTTTACTACATGTAAAGCACCCCTAAGATAAGCCCAAGGTACCCCCATGGGCAGGGTGAAGTGTATGTGAAAGGTAGGACATGTACTGGTGTGTTTTACTTCTCCTGATAGTCAAATACTTCTAATTTCATTGTTCACTATTGCAAGGACTATCCCTCCCATAGATTATCATTGGAGCTGCCATGTAACATCTTACAAGAGTAACTTTCAATTGGGAAGCGATAGAGATTTGGAATTTGGGTTCCCTGAACTCAGGATTTAAAAACACATCTTTCGGTGTAGGTGGTTTTAAAAGAGTGTGTTTGAAAATGCCACTTTTAGAAAGTGAGTATTTTCTTGCTTTACCATTCTGTGCCTCTGCCTGCCTGTGGAATATACATCTGGTTTAGACTGACAACTGGGCTGTTTGTGCATTCACTCTACACAGTCACACAAAGGGAGCTAAGATGTGCCCTGCATATCCTGATGGCTCATCACCAGGCTGATGACCCTTACTGAGCTAGAGTGGTGGGAGAAGTTCTCACTGACACCTGAATAGGGCTGTGCCTGTCCTCTCACCATGCTGTCTCCACCCCCCTGTTGTGTGTCTGGAGCCAGGACAGGGCAAGGGAGGAGCGGTGCACTACTTCAAAGGCGAAAAAATGTATAAGTGTTGGACCTGTAACTCCACATTTTTACAACACTTCTGGATCAAGAAGAGATTCTGCAAAGATGAAGAGCTGGAGATGCTGTAGGAGGAGAACTGCCACTCTGTTGTTGCTGTGTTGTGCTGGCCTGCTGCTTGCAGGACTGGACTGTACTTTCTTATCCTGCTTACCAAGGTTCTCCAAGGGCTTGTGTGCGCTTGCTTCCAGTTGGAAGTCTCAGGGCCATCAAATACTTCATCTGCAGCTCCCCTGAACTCCTCTAAGAGGAGTTATGACCTGCCAAGTGGTGCCAAATCCAGTTCTGGGCCCTTGGAGGTGGCTTTGCTGCAAAAAAGTCTGAAAGTCCATGCATCAACCTTCAATGCCTGTTTTTCCTGACACAGCACTGCAGTGCGGCTGAAAAATGAACGCATCACTGTGGCCGAAGAATCAATGCAGTGGCTGACTTGTTGCTGAAAAGATCACCGCTGCCTGAGTCCTGAGCACTGTATCTATGACGTCCAAGATACCTGCTCTGACTCTGGCACAAGCCCTGCTGTGTGGCTGAAGGAATCAATGCATCACCTGTCCACGGCGGGTAGAATTAATGCAGTGCCAGTTTCTCCACCGCCGCATCAACCCAAGCGTGTACGGATTTTCCATGCATTGCACCTGTGCACCACATTCTTCATCGACGTTGCCCAGCACTAAGAAACTGAGGCTGCATGTCTGGAGTTTGACGCATCACCTCCCCTGACAGAAGGGATCTATGCATCACATCCTCTGCACTGCAGCACGGAATCGACGCATCACCTCCTCTGGCAGTAAGGAATCGACGCATCACCTCCCCTGGGAGTAAGGAATCAATGCAGTGCTTTGTTTTTCGGTGCCTTATCTCCCCTGCATCTGTTTTCGTCTTTGGTTTTAATGCATCCCAGGTACTTTGTGCTAAAAAGTGATGCATTCATAGTCTTCTATAGACTGAACTGTTTGAACCTTTTGAAAGTGATATATTTGGTGTGCATGTTGGATTTTTGTCGTTTTGGTTTAGGTAAAGATAGGTTATTTTTTTAAACTGGTTTGGTGCCTATTTGTAGTGTTGTTACTATGTTACTGTGTGTTTTAGGTACAAATGCTTTACACATTGCCTCTGAAATAGGCCTAACTGCTCATGCCAAGCTACCAAGGGGGAGATCATGGGTTATCTTGGGTGTGTAACTCCATTACCCTGACTGGAAGGATGGGTCCCTACTTAGACAAGTTGCATACCAGTACCAACTTGAGACCCCCATTTCTCACAGTTTGCTACCAGTCACACAGCAAAGTTACACCATAATCACTAGATCCAGTGAAAAGACGCCCACTTAAATGCTGTCTTATTTCAGCCCAGTATTCCCTAATTTGGATACAGTCTCACACCATGTGGAAATAATTTGCATGTAGAGACTGGTATGGGGCACAAGGCCTACGGTCCCTTTCACATATCTCACCAATTTTAATGGAGAAGAGGTATGACTAGTGTAGAAAGTTAAATTGTTTGTACTTCAGCCTAGTGTTTCTCAACACTTTTTGACTATATACACTATATTGTCTCGTGGCCTATACTAGTCTCCAGTATTTCTCTGGGTTAGTCTACCCCTCCTAAATATTAATTTCAGTGCTTTATAGAAACATGCAACCATGTGCCTTATATCCCTGATCATCATTCGTGCTGAAGTAAAGCATGCTGAGTCAGTTTGGCTATTCCTGTGCCCCATATAAGTTTGTCTAAACACATCCTAGTTCAAAAATTGACCAGTGTACAAGCCATTTTTATCCGTAAATGCCAATTTCTCCATTGGTCTTCAGAACTAGGATGATCATCCAAATGGACCGACCATGCCCGAAACCTGTGGCTTAATCCTGGTCAGCAAACAGACCATGAAGCCCCAGATCAATGCAGTCACCTGTCTGCTTCCGTACACTTCGCATGTAAAGTAAAGTCTTCAAATGGCTCCCCCTGAACACCAGGAGTATCGTCACTCAGACCCTCATCACCAGCCGATTAGACTACAGCAACACACTCAACACACCTTCTGTAAGGACTCCAGACCATACAGAACTTTACTGTCAAACTCATCCTTGACCTCCCCAGATAGACCCACATCAGCCCTCACCTCAGAAAACTCTATTGGCTCCTCATACAGACGAGATGCCAATTCAATCTGACGATCCACACCTAAAAATCCCTGCACAACCAAGGACCAGACATACATCCACCATCACCTGAATTTCCACCACTCTACAGACTACTGCGCTCCACCTCCCGTTCACTCACCCACACCCCCCACATCCACTGGAGCAACAGCGGAGGATGCTCCTTCTCCTACCTCACTCAAGACCTAAGTGCTCGACTGAGTAACCTGAACCATCATTACCCTCAAGCACCTGGATACCCTCTTGGGTGATCAGCCGCACTATATAGATCCACTTGATTGATTGACTGAATGTCTTGATCCTTTCCAGGTTTAAGGAGTGGCACCACTAAGGCCTCCCTAGCTGAAGCTGGGAACTTGCCCTTCTTCCAAGCCACTGTATATACCTTGACCAAATGCAGTACTAAGTGAATGGATAGGTAGACTCTGCTGGCAGCTCATCACTCCCTGTGGTTTTACACATTGCCACATCTTTAATGGCTTGGCTGACTTGATTTTCTGTAATTGGGCCCCCTAGATGTGATGGGAGACCCTCTACTCTCTAGGGACACCCTCCCAGGCCTATCTCTTCCGTCATGTACCCAATTGGTGAACACTTTGTGATTATAACAATGCAACTTCTTGATGATCTGAGTATACCTCTCCCTACTGTAGACTAATTCATTCTTAGTAACCCGGGCCTCTACTGCATCTAATTCCAACTGATGAATGGTTTTGACAAAGTTCATCATCTAGTGCCTTCCAGACTCACATTACCCTACCGAAACAGCTACCTCACACCACCACCATAAATGTCTCTCATTCAACCATTACATCAGATGCCATACCTTGGTTAGTGCAGAAATTTTCCATAGTCACCACTTTCAACAAGGTCCGAAATTCCGCATCTGTCAGTGCACTAGGCTGCAATCTCCAAGTGAGTATCAATTGTGAGGTTTTCCCTGTTGTACTCACACCAAAAGTGAATTATGGTCTTACAATGTTCTGACCAAGTACTCTGAACTCACCATGCATTGACATAATGTACTAGAGCAGAACACTGCATCCAATCGCATGTAAACATCAGACATACTGGAGTAAAACAAGTAGTCCCTATTGTGTCTGTGGTGGAGCCTCCAAACATCCACCAATTCCCAATCTGCTATCCAACCAGCAAAGCCCTTGGTCGCTCTATAGGACTAAGCACCTGCCAAAGGTGGCACAGAGGGATTTATGTGTACATCTCTAGCACAGTTAAAACCCCCTCTGATGAGTACAGAAGCCCCTGGCAGCTGACCCAGTTTCAAAGTCAGAAATGCAAGGAATGGTACCTGCTTTTGGTTAGGCACATAAATACTGTTCGACAATAACTCCTGTCAATCTAACTTACCTTCCACCAGCACATATCTCCCTTCATCATCTACCACAGTATGTGAGGCAGGAAATGGGACTCCAGCCCTCTTCCAGATGAAGCCCCCCTTGCAAAAGATGAGTACCTAGTCACACATATCTGACCCCTCCATCTCCGTTGTAGTCTACAGACCTCATTCTTAGTAAGATGGGCCCTTGGAGGAATGTGATATTCACACACCTTCTCTTCAAGCCTGCAGTGGTCTTATGCCTTTTAGCTGCCCAGCCTAGCCCTCTTACATTCTATGGGCTAAGGAAGAACCTGTCCTACAGTGATGCCATCTCATGTGTTCAAGTGGGAATCTATCCTGCCACCCTGTCAACAAAAAATCCATCAGGTAGCTTAGCTGCCTCTCTGCCTGAGCATGCAGGTGATGCCCCTCCACACATCACTACCATTTAATAGAATTATGACTGGATTCGCAAAACTGAACATTAAGAACCAATAAATCCTTTTGACAGGTACAAACCACCCTTTTAACTAATAATGTCACCACTAAGTAGGGCTCGTTGCCCCAAGGCAGGATGCATGGCATTTAAAAGTAGGACATGAAGCAATTTTATGTTAACATGTCCTACTTTACAGTAGCTAGAACCCAAAATATGTTTTTCATTGTGGAAGACCTACCTGTCCTATGTAGAAAACCAGAGTACAGATTAAAATCCTAATACTGTATGTCAGGACTAACACTAGCTAGAAAAGTAATTAAACAACCATTTTTAATAATTATTACAAATCCAATTACATGTTGAAATCAGACTTTTAAAAAATCTTAAGCAAAAGTAACTTTAGGAAAGTTGTCTTTTCCTTGCCTAAGGTCCTGGATGCTAGTTTGCATTTGGTCTCCAACTTCGCATCAGCCAGTATTTTAATAGGTGTGAATAATCTGTGAAAGTACTCCCAGGAGCTGCACAGTAGGTCACTGTGATTGACATGGTGGGTCTGAATAGACAGAGATGACTCCTCTAAATGTCATAGATTATGCAGGGTGGGGGCTTTGAGCATCCTGCTTTTGATGGTACAGTGCCAAATCCTGTTTGAGAGTCAAATCTCATGTAACATGTCTGCTGAGTTTTACATATAATACTTGGAATGCATTTCAAAGGGTGAAAACTGAATGTCAAAAAAATTCTTGTGATTGGTTGCTAGAAAACCCTGCTTTTGAACTATGAGACTTCTGTCTCTGGGTTTTACATATAATACTTTGGGAGCACTTCAAAGGGCAAAACAGGATGTCAACCCAGTTCTTGTGTATACACTTTCTGATTGTTAGACAACTCTGCTTTTTACCTACCACACTTCTGTCTCTGGGTTTATTGCGGATGGAGTGGTGCCTGAAACTGGATTTTAGTGTTAGGTGTGAGAAGATGCAAAGGATTACCATAGTAAACTCCAAACATACACCCAGCTCTAAGAGCCTATGTTTAGTATGGCCGAAGTCTTTCACCATCTCGAAAATGCCCAAAGTGGGCAGGGTTAGCCTCAGGAACGTTTACCCAAATGGTTGGGGTGTGCACAGGAGTCTTTCCCACCCACTAGCTTGTGGGAGGCATAAACATGGCACCTCCAGCCTCCCACTTCAGAACACTCTCAGACCTGAAGAAGCACAGGAGAGGACTGGACCTACTATCTGTGACCTGAGGGGAGTCCTGAAGGACTGGACATGCTGCCTTTTGTACACAGAAAAAGAAGTGGACTCATAGGTTCATGTGGCTGACGACCTGTTCAAGCGACAGGGACACAACAATCTGCAAGAGGCCTTTCCAGCAACTGCCCAGCTGACCAATGGAAAGTGGACCTGGAATGGAACCTGCTGTAGGCCTCTGTCAGACACCCTGTGGGTCTCTTAAGTGCCTCCCCTGAGATCCTTAGGGGGTTTTATAAGTGTACTCCTGTGGTGGGATCGAACTTAAAGGACAAAAGTCAGAAGGTACAGGAAAAACTTGGTTGGTGTACACAACCTGTGCTCTGCCGTCATCAGCTTCAAATTGTAGTTAGGTCCAGGTCGATTGCAAACATTGACTATCATTGATACTTTGAGCTTTTGGGGTCTATTTCTACAAAAAACTTTTAAAAAATGCATATCGCTGTTTCCCCTTAGTGGATTTTAATCATTTTTGTGTCATTTTGTTTAATAGTTCTATTCTATTTTGCTAATTCGGTTTGGGATTTTTATTGTTTTGCCTTGTTTTGCTGAGGCTAATTTAGTGACTTTGAGGGTTCTCCCTGACAATGATTGTGGCAGAGTGGTGCTGTCTGGTAACCCAAGAGAATTGCCAACTGGAGGTCTGGTAAAGGATTATTTAATAGCACTGTTTCTAAGCACTTGCATTATTTCCAGTTAAGGGAATTGTTATATTCCATATAGGTACCCTATATAGGCGCAGGTACCATCGCAACCTTTCATCTACATCCGTCCCTACATTACATACATAACGAATCTTAGGCACTGACCTTTTACCTAGATATGACAGTGCATTCAGAACGCAGGTTTTTCCCTGGTTCGATTCTCATACATTATGCAGGAGGCTTCTTGGAAGTACAGCAGGACTAACAGTAGGATTACCCTCTCCTGTATAATATCTCTGTTTAAAGGTCAGGCCCAACGTCATCCTTTAGGCCGACACAGTAACACAGCAAGGTAGGACCCTTGGGGAGACCTATGGGTATATATACAGCACATCTTGCTTAGGAAGATAGAGGAGACCGTGAGTTCCTGGCTGACACACTGACCAGAGACGCTGAGGTTCCTGCATGCAGACGCTCCAGCTAGCAGTGGTCTAACATCCCTCGCGGGGTGTCCAACTCGAGACCAGGACGGGGTCCCATATTCTCTAACTCTCAGGTAATGGGGTGGACTAGATCCTTGAGGGATTCTTGGTATAACACCTACACAGATGCTAGGTACATTTAGGTACATCTAGTTAGGGAGACATCGTAGGAGTATGCACTTTTATCATGTATTTTATGTACTTGTATATATTCATGATTTCTGCAAGATGGTAGAACTCTACCATCCCTTTACTTTCATAGTATTGCTAATCATATATCTCTGCTACTGTCTAATGGTTGTTGCAGCTCATCTATTATACACTGAAATAACAACTGTTCAATAAATACTTATTGAAACGCCCAGCCTGTTTATTCTGTGTATCTCTCTGAGACAAACTTAGTGAGCACAAGTGACTGAGCGAAAGGTAGTATATTGTTTCCACGATTCTGAGGGATCAGGGTTGTCATGTTCTGAGATTGCCAAGAACTATTCTCTCCCCGATAAGAGGAGACTCTAGTGGCACTGTGAGCTAGCTAATACAGACAGGCTAACGTATCCGGTGGGGGTGCACGGAATCCGTCCGCCACCAATCCCACAGTTTATGTTATCCAAACGTGCAGATCCTGTATAGGTAATATAGGAACTACACGACATGGCGCCGCCAATGTTGGTTGGGTACTTATTTAACAGTAGAAACTGAGAAGTTCAGTCGTGCTATTCTCAGAGACCCCTACTCTCAAAACACCAGAGACGTCTGGAGTGGGTGGGCACAAACTCCGCCACAGCTGAGTAGGCTAAAACATCCTATTTATTGGCTGTTGGTTAATCAAGCTTGAAGGACACATTGTTCCTAAATTGTGCGAAAACACCTTATCTTAGTTCCCTTGAAAAACCTCTTCTTTACAAAATGACTGAAGACAGAAATAACGAAGAATTAGAACCAATGCAACAAAATCTGCCCCTCACAGACGAGGATGAAGCAGCCGCAATACAAATTGCACCAAACTTTAGAAATACAGTCACCCTGAAACTACTTCCGCATGGTTTATCAGCTATGGGTGGCATAGTAGTTTTCGTGATTGAGGCACACAAATCAAACAAAACAGAGGTATTTTATTCGTGGGTTACATTCCCAGCAGCAAATGCAAGAACAAAAACATTTCACTCCTACACGGAAGGAGATGCACCAGTGGAATATTATCCGTTCGAGGATATAGAGGTTCTGCTCACATACCAGGATCATTTATACTGGTTTAAAGGCGCCATACCCCACATAAGAAGAAGAGTAAGACTCGGCCCGCTCGGAAGAGAAGGAGCAACATGGCCAATATTAGCGGCCTACACACCACATCCTGACATTGACACAATGCCACCAGGAGACTTACTCATACAACACAAAGATTTAATTAAAATATACAGAAACTTGACGCAATTCGTCATGAGGACACTCACAGTCCAACCAGCAACAGTTGCAACAAATGGAACTCAAATTCAGGGTACAGCAACTAAAATTATACCACAAACATTACACGCGGTAATGGGTAAAATGCCTACAAAACGTGAACAAATACCATTCTGGCTAGCTCAGAAAATAACGCAGTTAGAGGCAGTATTCCCGAATACTACCCTGTATGAAAAACACAGAATGCTAACAATCTGCTTCCCCTTGGGGATAACAGCACAATTAGAGGATTGTACCACTTGGGGTACAGTCTTTGCTGCCATTTATACCAGAACTTATGGTGTCCCATCATTAGCAGTAGTACCTGATGTATTGAGACAGATACAAAATGAGTATGGAGCAGAACCTGCCCTAAACTTATGGATGAAGTTACTAGGTAACTATGCCCAAGTATCAGCCATAATACTGTGAGAAGTTGGCCTGGTATATGCTGTTCACTAATTAAAGTGGACACCTTGCACCAGGACAAATCGACTCTTATGGTAGATAGGTTTAAGACAACCTTTTAAAGAAAGCTATCCTAGTGGTAGCTGTAGAGAGCAGCCTTCAGGCTAAGTCTCGGAGGAATGTAAAGCAGCTTGTTTTACCATATAATCTCTTGAATCACCAAATGAAAAGACACCACACAGGTATATATATCAAATATATATGTATTTATTTCTAAATAACTCTCTACTAATCTCTTTATGAGATTAGAAGACAAACATATGCACAAATCAACGTTTCACAATAAGTTAAGCACAAAATATGGCTGGGGCCCTAGGGGCGTACCAGACCATATACTAAGTAAGAGACTTAGGGACAACGACTTGCAGGGAGACAAGGCCTAGGGCCTTCAGAAGTGCTGGGGCCTCACGAAACCACCCAAGGCAGGTAAGTAAAGGACCCACGGGGGACGCGTGCAGTGTAGATACACAGGCGCGGATCGCCGTTGACTTCAATGGGGCAAGTCGCGGTTGGAAATAAAGAGTTTTAGGATACTTCTATAGAACCTACAAGCAAGTCACTTACAGGGTAAGTCGTTCTAGGGCCCACACCCACAGGAGCACCGTAGTGCTGGAGTTACCTCACCCAGGGAAGCCGGGTGCACAGGTGTCCTTTGGTGTCGGGTCGCGGCGTCGTTTTCAATGGCGAACAAAGAAGACTTGCTGCTTGCGGGAGCTGAAGAAGTGTCCGGTGGAATCCAAGCCTGGATTCTGAAGAAGGATGACCTGAAAGCAGAGGGGACAGTGTTCAAAGTCACTTGGCAGTGACTCGGGGCAAGGAAGATGGATGCCCACCGTCGTCGAGTGATTCAGGTTGGTTGCAGGTGCCTTGACTCTTCAGCTACGTGGTCCAGGAGGCGTCGACGACGACCAGGAGCTGGATTCGGTGTGTCCCTTGACGTCTGCAGCTGACTGCGGTGTTGGCAACTCGATCGGAGCCAACAAGCCTTGGCAGCCGCAAGTCTTGGGGAGATGAAGAAAAGTCGATGGCACAGACCAGCAAGGTCTGTGGAACTCACCCAGCGAGGGTAAGTCAGGGCAGGCCTGGAGCAACCAGGGGAGCCCTTTGGTTTCTTTAAGAAGTCTTCTGGGGACCCACAAGCCAGCGGGCAAGGGATCGCGAAGACACCTCGGGCGGAATCACTCAACAGGGTCCACGGTCACTCGGGACGGTGTAGGCCTCTGATCTTCGGAGGGATTCCTGCTGGAGGTTGGGACCACACGTGGTTTAAAGCACAGGTTCGTAGAACGTTGTGAAGGGGTTGCACTCGACAATAGTGCACGGTACCCAGGGGTCGCGGTTCCTCGTTACTCGTGGGGTCCACTTGCCTCAGCTTCGCTGGGGACTCACGATGGCCTGGGAGAGGTCAGGAAATCTACTTCCTGGGCTGCAGGGACTTCGGACTCCGGCGGGAGGGGCGTAGTTTGCAACCGTCGTTGTCGTTTTTGGTGCCTGCCAAGCAGGGGAGTCACTCCTTGACTCCAAGGGAGATTCTTCTGTCTTCCAAAGGTAGTGGAACGTCGAAGGGCCAGGATTCTTCTGTAGAGCGTCGTCCAGGGGTTATCTGCTTTGCAATGGCAAGGTTCCCCCTCTTATACTAAAAAGAGGGGATGGACTAGCTCTATGACCCCACCTATGGGAGGGTCAAGGGAGGGGGTGGCTACACCCACTTCCCTTTGTCCAGTTTCACGCCAGAGCAGGGGCAGGTAGCCCCTGAGCTGGTTTGAACTGGCATATGCACAGAGGAGCCTTTTGCTCCCCCAGTGCAGGACTTCAAAGCACTCTAAGAGTGCACCCACCCAGCCCCAATACACATTATCCTGTCTGGGGAGGTGGTCACACCTCCCTGCAACAGGAAACCTATTGTCCAGGCCTCCCTGGCGGAGTTTCGTCCAGCAGCAGGAGGCCAGACTTGTGTCTGTGGCAGCAGCATCCATTTTGTGATGCCAGGGCTTCAGAAAGAAGTTACCGGGTAAGCCAGAGTTAACATGTCTTTCCCTCTAGAAGGGTGGAATGCTACCCCGCCGCCAGGATTGGCGGGGGGTAGTATTCCAAGATGTTTGACACCAAACACGACATGTTTAGGTGCAGCCATTCCAAAGTTAGCATTTTACCGCGAGGATATAATGCGCTTAAGAGTATATGGTCAGGCTGCACTACAAACAGCATCAGAGATGGTCTCCGAACGCTGCAGAGGGGCCCTGCTCATGCAGGGGCACCCTCTCACATAGGAACCATGCACTCTGCCTTTAGGATTGATAAGGCCTGCCTTAGGAGTGACTTATAGGTTTATATGTGTGTATGTATTTAGTGATATAGGTAACCTATATCACAGTAAGGGGTGCATGCACCACCCTACTCAGGCTGCAGTAGCAGACCTGTGGTGTCAGTTTGGATGGCCTTCCAGGGGTGGCATAATACATGCTGCAGCCCCTGGTAGGCCACTGAGGTACCTATGCCCTTGGTACATAGTATACCATATACTAGGGACTTATAAGGGCACTCCAGATTCCAATCAGAGATGTGCCTAAGGCACATGGAAACCTTTTTACAGAGAAAGCAGATAGACTGGGGCCCTGAATAGCAGGATACCAGTCCAACTAAGTCATAAACCAGCAAAACACCATAAAAAAAGTGGGAGCAACCATATAGTCAGATTCCACCTTCCTACAAATACTAGCTAACATTAAGGGGGAAGCAGCTTCAGTGGCCATCCGCCAACGCCTGAGGGAGTTCGATCCTTTAGAACAGGAACACAAACTACCAAAAATAATTGAAAATGCATATGCAGAATTAGGCAGAGACAGTTTGTATGGGAAAGCTTTGAATCCACAACTGATGGGCAGTCCTGAAAAGGACACTTCCAAGCAGACACCTGCTTCAACTAAGAAGAAGTGGGACAATAAAAAGCAACAAACCTTTAAAGAAATTGATCTCAATCCAGAGGTAGATCTCCTCCACAGGAGCCCTCCGAAAAGAGGTACAACCTTAGGAATAGGGATAACATGAGGAAACCTGACAGGTATCAGGATACTGATGCACGTTCCTCTCGTTCCTTTCAGGGTTCATCAAAAAACTCTGAGAGGGAAGAACGGTCAGAAAGACAAGAAGAGCGTACAAAGTCCAGAGACAAGCAGCACGCTCAAGAGTACACTTCTAAAAAAGAAAAAAAAAACAAGCAAAAGCCACAGTTCAAAAAGAAGAAAATTGCAGGTCTAAAGATCAGACATGCCCAGAATTCTGAGGACTCGACTACTGAACGGGGAATGGGCTCTGACGATGCTAGACAGTGAGGCAGAAGTAACAATAGCTCGCCAGAACCTGAAGGAATTTCTGGTGACAGCGGACTTGAATGATTATATGACGGGGGAAACACCCGATACTAGGGTAAGCGTCCCACATAAAGTATATGAAATAACGCTCCAAATGGAGGGGGACAAATGTAGAAAAGTGAGAGGTCTCTTTTGGGAGAACCTGACGTTTGGCTATGATATTTTATTAGCTGAACAAGATTGGCAGCCAGCATTCGTCATGGATTGCCCTAGAGGAGAAACAGTAATTTTTCCGGCCTTCCCAGACCATATTCTCAGGCACTTGCACACACATATGCGCAGGAGTGGGCGGTAGCCCTGGCTCTGGCATTATACAAAAACCATGTTGGATGGCATGAGGATTCAACCCACTACATAATTCCTTTAAAAAATACTCCAACTGCACAGAGGCAGTATCCAATAAAGCAAGAAGCTAAAAAACAGGTCAGGGAGATCTTAGATCAACTTGAGTACCAAGGGGTGATTAAATCTTGCACCTCACCAATGAACAATCCTTCATTTCCTGTCATGAAACCTGACAATTCATATGTCTAGTTTTAGATTATAGACATTTAAACACTTGCACTAAAACATTTGCAGTCCAAAATGCACACAGTGCCGCATTAATGAATAACATTGTGCGGAAAAAAATATAAAACAACACTTGATATCTCAAATGGATTTTTCTGCCAAAATATAGCACCTGAAAGCAGGCATCTAACAGCCTTCTCAGCTCTAGGGACCTAGCGTCAATTTTGTCCACTCCCCCAGGGGTATAAGAACAGCCTGGGGTTGTTTTCGGCCAGAGTAACTGAGTTACTTCATAATTTGGACGAAGAGGCATTGTCCTATGTGGATGATATTTATCTAATGGACGATGACCTAGAGGAAGACTTGAACAGAGTGAATACCATAGTTTTGGGATTTGCATCTGAGGGCTACAAATTCAACTTTAAAAAATCAAAAATTGCCCATCTCAGTGTCCTGTTTTTAGGATATGAGCTTTCAAGTGAAGGAAAAAGCCTGGCAGCCAATTTTTTAGAAACATGCGCGCTGCTCCAACCTCCAAAATCATTGAAAAACTTACAATCAATCCTGGGATTCCTAAATTTTGGATAGAACATACATTTTAGATTACGCAGAAAGAGTGAAACCTTTCTACAATTTATTAAAACCTGATTTTTCAGTAAAACAATGGACACAGGAACATACAGATACACTTCGTTCCTTACAAGCTGACATGATAGCTTCCAAACACTTACAGACACGCGTGAACGTACGCAACCTGGTGATCCGTATAGTTGCGGGTCAATCCTGGTACACCTATCCGACATATAATGAAGGTGAAACAGTAACAATTGCAGACAAATCACATTTGTACACAAATGCTGAGATGCGCTTCGCATCTACAGAAAAGATTCTAACAGCAGTACAGACTGCTGTAGTAAGAGAAAGAGCACTGTTTCAGGGGAAACGAATAATAGTAGTGACTCCAGTTCCAGCCTTAGAGGCTGCGACAAAGGCAAACGTTCCTAACGCTAGAGCCTTACATCCGAGATGGATACAATGGGCAAATTCTCTTACTGCAACAGATGTAGCATACAGGTACGACCCAAATTTAAAGACACAAGCATTTCTGCAATACAAACAAGAATATCCTCTACCAAACAAATTAATGCCTATAGACCAGTATGAATATATCATTTACACTGACGGATCTGCTCAACCGGCCATAGGGAGTAAGCAACAATATAGCGCAGCATGTGCAATCGTTAAAGGTTGCATGCGGGATGGAAAGTTCCACCTGAGTTGCACAAAGACGCAGTTTCTAGGAGACTGTACGGCACAGTTGGCAGAGTTAAAAGCGCTGATACTGGCACTGGTGAATACAGTTAGAGAATTCACCACACTAATTGTGTGTGATTCCTTTTACTGTGTGCAGTCTTACAATGAATATTTGCAGTACTGGGTACAGAACGGGTTCAAAGACGCAAAATGTGGCACAATTAAGCATAAAATGCTATGGGAACAGGTAGTGGAGTTGAAAACCGAACTACCGAGGGCTCACGTGATACATACATTGAGTCATCAGCATGATGGCGTTCATGTTGAAGGGAATTCATTGGCTGATGAAGCCGCAAAGGGGGCTGTACGCACGTCTTCCGTAGCTGCAATCACTCGTTCTAAAACGAGAATAGACGGTGAGATTATGGTAGCTATTAATGCAACCCGCAAAAACAGCGGAGCAGTACCAAAAAGGTTTCCACTCAAGTACTCCTACAAGTTAGATGCCAATAACATTCCATTTGCTCAAATTCCTGGAGTGGGGGATAGAGTAATTCCAAACATGGATCGTAGGTTAGGTTTAATTCTAGCAGCACACTAATGGATAGGTTCTGCACATGCAGGAGTTACGGCGACTGTTTCTTTGTTGAAACAATGCTATTGGTGGCCTGAATTAACAAAGCAGACTAAGGACTATGTCTTGAAATGCGACATCTGTCAGCAGATGAAAGGTTCCACCGTAAGGCATCCAGCGCAGACACCACTGTTAATATCTGACAAACCATTAGTGTGTGTTTATTTGAACCACTGCTTCCCCTTACAAAGAGATGGGGCTTACAAATATATCATGGTTGCAGTGGATTCCTGCTCGAGATTCCTATGGGTGTGGCACCAGCGCTCGGCTGGCACTCAAACTGTTATAAAAGATTTGCGAGTCTTTAAAGGGACATACGCAATTGGCACATTACATTCTGACCAGGGCCCTGCATTTAGCTCTCTGGCTTACAAGGAGGCCATGCGAGGATTGGGTGTAGCATTGCGGTACTCATCTCCGTACCATCCCGAGGGAAATTCGGTAGTGGAGATAAAAAACCGAGACTTAAAGCAATCTTAAACAGCTAGAGTATTAGGCACGGGTGAAAGTTGGGTAAAACATCTGTATGGAGTTCAGCGTGCACTTAACAACATGCCAAGAAGTTCTCTAGGGGGGGGTCACTCCATATGAGGTCCTATTTGGGACAAGAATGTGGGTACCTGATCTTGATTGTGAAGGCACAGTGGCGGATGAAAAGCCTTTTGACATCCATGATCGTTTGGCTGTTTTACAGGGTCTAAATGAATCCAGGACACAACAAAGTAATGTCCATCTGAAGCAGACCGCCACTGGGGAAGTCAAATCAGTCATGACAAGACCTGTCTGGATCCCAAAAGTCGGGGATCTGGTCAGAGAGAAAATAGTGGACAAAAAAGAATTTGGGCCCTCATACAGAAAGCCTGTACCGGTCCTAGCAATTGAAGGAACAAGAATTGTACTTTTACCGCCTCTTGCCGGGAAAAAGAAGAAAAGATTTGTCTCAATTGACCTAATCAAACCACATTATGTGGCCGGTACTGAGTAGTAGGCTACGTGGACTCCAAAGTAGCAGATGCCCTCCTCTCATTACAATACAGGAAGTTCAAACGGAAAGACTCATCACGTTCTAAGAACCTCCAAAACAGAATGAAGGACTAAGCAACAATGCTATGGAACTCGTTCCTCTTGAACCTGAAGTTCAAATTAAAAATCAAACTCAAAATCAAAAACAACTCGCTATGCGACCAAATATAGATGTCTACGTCCACATGCCTCAACAAGAGCAAACCACGATTTCTACAAATCTTGATGCAATACCAACAATTGATCGAACTGCTTCTGGCTACTTCATAAACTTTGATACGTTTTCTTTGGATCCAAGCGAACCGGAAACGACGCCAGCCAAAAAATCACGCAAACAGCAAGTTACAGACTTTATGCACTTTCTTAAAAAGACTTACCTGGTGTCACCCTGGGTAGAACTATGGATAATCACCGGGATACTTTTCTTTCTTTTCTGGGTAGGCATGGTAATGGTTTTTAGTATGCTTATGAATGGGAAATACATTCGACAAAACTCTGCAGCCCAAAAGGTGAACTTACTTTTAAAACCACACCAATTATCTCATCGAGAACAAAGAGACTTGTCATTAGTGAACATTACAGCAATTCCTATACCTGCTGGTATAGTTTGGGACAAGGTTGATTTTGATATATTTGGTCCGACTGAAATTTTAAAAATTCCACATTTATTTAAAATATCTTTAACTGATATCATTACCTCCAGTACATTTTCCGATGATTGGGATTTTGAAACTGTTATTAACATGTTATCTGATTTGGAAAAATCTGCTGCGTTTTCTAATAGTGAAACATTGGAAAGCACATCAGATTTTGAGAGTATGTATTGTTATCAACATTATGGTCATCACTTTTTTCATAAATCTGCAAATCCTAGAACTGTGTTCACATACCACCAGTGGGAACATTGTCCAACACCGCCGAAAGGTAGTTCAAAAACATTTACACAGAATTTTCCATATTTTTCAGGGTTTAATATGCCTGACCCAGCCTCATACTATTATAAGGTTGCACCAACATTAGCACAGAAAAATATGTTGACAACCACCAAACAGATTTACTCTGCTTCCTTTATTGCCTAGTTGTCCGAACAAGGTTTCGACTTGTGGAAAGATACCATAGACCTGAGATCAGTCTGGGGTACTAGGGAATGGCAGGTTCAGGGGACAGAAGCTTTGTTTAGAGCATGCCTCATCCCTCAACAAATCATGTTTTTGAATGAGACAGTGCAACAGACGTCTTGCCTTGGACTAGCCAAGAACAAAGACTTGAACACACCTCGGTTGCCAACTCCAGCACACACCGGGGGTAACGAAACATCACAGAAAGAGATTACAGTAGATGACATCATACAATACAACAGATCAGACCCCGAATGGAAAAAATGGTTGATTTGGCCCACAGCCACTAATAGTTGTCAGGCAAGATTCATGGGTAAAACCGAAGGGTTTAGAATCCATAGGCCAGATCCACGTTATGTACAAAGACAGCATCCAGGGGTAGTGACATCCTACAGTGTTGGGAAGTTGTGCCTTGATTGGCTAAAAGCCTCAACACTCACACTGGTGAAACAACACTTATCCTTACCATCACAGGATGTGGATCTTAGGGATTTTCTAATGGGTCCAAGGAAGCCACGTCAGAAACGTTTCTATTATGCTGTCTATGATGAAATTTGGAAAATATCCCAACAAGAGGCCGAGGAGAGGTTACGGGAAATAGACCGTATAAATCTAGAAAAATCTCTAGCAGTGGTAGACAATGGGTTAACTACATTGACCTCCAGGATATATTCCTTAGGCAAAATTGTATCTTCTGCGATAGACATACAAGAACAAGATTTGGCCTTATTACAACACGGGCAATCACAGTTGCGTTCTGTTATGTTGTTAAGCTGGACACTGCAATCTTTGCGTGCAGGCTACGTGCCTTGGCATTTTATCAACAGCATGTCTCTGTTCTCTGAATATAATCTAACAGATAAACAGATGGAAATGGCACAAAGGGGAGCAAAATATACAATGCTACGTATCGAAAAACTGGATAGATTACCATTCACAGTGGCAGAATCACCGTCTACAGAATGGCTAATCCATGGCCACATAACTCAACCGGTCACTACTTTTCAGTTTCAATATTGCCTTGAATAAAAGCAGGCAGGCAGAAATGAAGAAATGGGTAAGGAATACATTAAGGAATCTTAGGAATTACCATACAGATTTCGATGCCGGAGTGGGGATCAAGAAGAGTTTCTGAGCGGTACAAACTGCAAGAATGCTTTAAGTGAATCACTCATATGCCAGGATATAATGTTGCACGGAGCTTTAATGGTTCTGTAGCGAACCTGTCCTGTCATTTGAAGGGTTCCCCAGCTGCAGTGATAACTCCAGCATTCAAGCTACTTTGAAATGGGAGTTACTTGATGCTGAACAGTCAAGGCTGCTGTGGCATGCTCCCGGGCATCGCATATCTGGTAACAGTGAGCTCCAGGGTTACTTGTTGTATGCAAGTATTGTTTCCACCGACACATACAGTCAGGGAGGCGCCGTTATGGCCTTCACTGAATGTTTCCTTAATACGGTTTGATACGCTAAGCAGAATGAAAGCCATGCTTCTACAGAAGTCTGTGCCCTTCACCTCCGCTCAAGAGACTTTTGATCTCCAGATCGCAAGGTCTTCGGCAGAGATACAGGCGCTCATTCATACAAACTGCCCTTTCCATTTCGCAGAAATGGTAAATCGTATCTTTAACATGTCTGATACGACAGGCATTGTCCACCTATTTAAGACCATAGGTTTTGGTCTTCTGAGCACCTTCCAGACGGTACTTGGAGTTATACCAAACTTCATACACTCCGTATTCGGAAGCATCTTTGGAGGACTTCCGCTGATCCTGTTTCTAATAGCAGGTATCCTGATTGTTTTCTATTTGCTACGCAGTGGAAGTCCCAGCCACGAAGGCGATGGAAAGAACACTCCGGGAGCGTAAATACCGTGACCGCATTGTACAACTTCTAGGCATGCCTCGCCTAAGAGAACAAAGTGAATCTTGGTTCCTATCATTTCGACCGGTCTGGATAGACTGCATCTTACCTGTCCTCCGATGCCTATTTTGCAGAGAAGAATGCTTGTTAGACCTTTGTTTGACACTACCATCATGTGCGCAACTGGACTTGAATGCGTTACTGGACCCGATAACGGCCCATGTTCTGCAGTGTCCTCAGCGTATTCCAATGCTGATGGCGGCATTTCTTGAGACACCACGGGTAGTAACTTCACCTGTTGGTGTGAACACCGGCTCTTCCTCCGACACCCAGGCTTTGGACGGCGCACAGGCTGCCCCAGCACCGGCTGCGGACAGCGTGGAACATCTGTGCTCAATTGACGTGCTTTGTGAGGTGCTACAGGGGCCGTCTACTGCGGAAGCAAGCAACGAAAATGTTGCGTCTACCAGCCAGGACACATAAACATTTAAACTAATTTTGGCTCGTCGTGTGCTGGGAAACAATTTGCCCTTTTTTAAACAAGCTCAAATTTGGAACTAAATTGACATTCCTTTCATTTTTTGGGCATACATGGCTTTATAAAGCTTGTAGTGATCCGGACTATATCAACGGACATTTTAGAGCTAGCGCTTGCTGATTTTTTAAAAATGTTTTTACGTTTTTTAGAAATTCTTTAGAAGTTTTTAAACATTTTAGTTCAAAAGATGTTTTTATAAACTTTGTGCGTACCACTATCTAGTAATATTAGTAGTATAGTAATAGGTTACATATGTCGTCCATTCGGAAGAGGAGTGGGTGTTATATTCCATATAGGTACCCTGTATAGGCGCAGGTACCATCGCAACCTTTCACCTACATCCGTCCCTACATTACATACATAACGGTTCTTAGGCACTGACCTTTTACATAGATATGACACTGCATTCAGAACGCGGGTTTTTCCCTGGTTCGATTCTCATACATTATGCATGAGGCTTCTTGGAAGCACAGCAGGACTAACAGTAGCATTACCATCTCCTGTATAATATCTCTGTATAAAGTTCAGTCCCAACGTCATCCTTTAGGCCGACACAGTAACACAGCAAGGTAGGACCCCTGGTGAGACCTATGGGTATATATAGAGCAAATCTTGCTTAGGAAGATAGAGGAGACCGTGACTTCCCGGCTGACACACTGACCAGAGACTCTGAGTTTCCTGCATGCAGATGCTCCAGCTAGCAGTGGTCTAACATCCCTCGCGGGGAGTCCAACTCGAGACCAGGACAGGGTCTCATATTCTCTAACTCTCAGGTAATGGGGTGGACTAGATCCCAGAGGGATTCTTGGCATAACACCTACACAGATGCTAGGTACATTTAGGTACATCTAGTTAGGGAGACATCGTAGGAGTACGCACTTTTATCATGTGTTTGATATACATGTATATATTTATGATTTCTGCAAGATGGTAGAACTCTACCATCCCTTTACTTTCATAGTATTGCTAATCATATACCTCTTCTACTGTCTAATGGTTGCTGCAGCTCATCTATTATACACTGGAATAACAACTGTTCAATAAATACTTATTGAAACGCCCAGCCTGTTTATTCTGTGTATCTCTCTGAGACAAACTAAATGAGCATGAGTGACTGAGCGAAACGTAGTATATTGTTTCCACGATTCTGAGGGATGAGGGTTGTCATGTTCTGAGGTTGCCAAGAACTATTCTCTCCCCGATAAGAGGAGACTCTAGTGGCACTGTGAGCTAGCTAATACAGACAGGCTAACATATCCGGTGGTGGTGCACGGAATCCGTCCGCCACCAATCCCACAGTTTATGTTATCCAAACGTGCAGATCCTGTATAGGTAATATAGGAACTACACAACAGAATAAAGGCAGAAGGAGACTGCAGCAAGTAAGAATGGTTTCTGATTAGCCAATTTGCATTTTGAGGTTTAGGAATGACGCTAAGAACATTTCGTGTATTTTTTATTTTTTATCCTACAACCCGTTTGTTTGGTACATGAAGATGCAAGGTTCATATTTTTTTCACCTATTTTCTATCTACTTTGCAGAATGTAAAAAACAATAAAGCACACTCACAAACTGTGACACATGCCCACCCGCCCACCTTTATCATTATTTCAATTTTTCTCTTCAAAACTATGCAATTGTATACGTTTATTGGAGCCTGCGGCTTGCAGACCACAGAGACTCTGTATGGGGTCAATTGAGAGTCCCCCCCGCGCACCCGCCCAATAAATGTTGTGTCTCCTACGCCCCTAGTACATCCCACCAATCTATCAAAACCTAGGAAAATGCATGAAATCCTCCTTTGTTTACCAGTATATATCATTCCTACACAATTGAATAATTACAGAGGCAATCCATCCCTTCAGCAGCGCTTCAAGTCCTCTAAATGCCTCAGCAGCTCATTAGAGAATGCTAGTCAAGGTTGAACTGCCCAGCTTGGCAAGTAGGCACTCGATCCGTGGACTGCAGCCCAAGAAGCTACTTTAGAGGCTGAATGTAGCCCTCACAGTGGAAGACATTTTACTCGACAGTGGGAGCAGATGGTGAATCACAGAATTTTCTGTGATAGACTGGGAGTGCACGAAAAGTGAAAGTCCAGTGCCTCAAAGCCTGCAGTTGTCACCAGTGGGTTAGTAAGGGTCAGGATAACTTGAGAATTTGGGATTCTGCAGAAATCAAATGTTAGGAGGCAGGGACATGCAAGCAATGATTCTTTTCACCAAAGGGACATAGGCGTCACACATATATGTGAGATAATAAGATTTCACAGTGATCCTTTACATAATAGGACGAAATATAGTATACTTTCCACATCATTGCCCAGTACGAAAGCCATCAGTTCCAGACTAGTTTCCACATTTTCTACCTATATGGAGGGATATTCTCAAGAACGTGCGATAATCATCGCCAAAATGGGTTAACGCAATTACACATATCACCGTCTATCACGGCAAAATAATACTGTGTCAACGCCTCATTCTTAACATGGCGGTAACATGCGATAGTGACCTGATAGCACCTCAAATGTCCGCGATAAAATCCCCGGGACGGCGATAAAAATCTAAAGCCGAACTATGGGCCCAACTGCGAAAAAAAACCACAGCGACAAGCAGCACCAGGCCTGCAAGTCCCACAAGTCAGGCGGGAAAAACCACCACAAAAGAGCCAACAAAAAACACAAACAAAACACAAACAACCGCGAAGCACCATGGAGGTAGCCGGAGCGAGTACAGAGGACAACCAGAACCCCACAAGCCCCACGGAGGACCAGCCTGGGACCTCGGGGTCAGGGAAGGGCAAGGAGAAGAAGACGAGGAAGACGCTTTACAGTACGTAGGAAAACCAGACCCCCATTACGGAGGTCATAGAACACCACCACCAACTGTGCATCACCTCCACTGTGTCATTGGCAACTAAAAATACAATATGGCAGTCCATATTGGCCAAGGTGAATGCAGTCGGAGTGAAGAGAAGGGAAGTGGATGGCTGCAAGAACTGGACTGGACTGATGTGAATCGCAAAACCAAGCTGAAACCCTCAGCCAACCTGAAAGCAGCAATGCAGACTGGAGGAGGGAGTCTAGCGACACACCAGCAGCTGGATGAGATGGAGGGAATGGTGACCCGAGTCATCATTGGGGAGATGGTGGCAGGAGTTGGGGGACCGGACACTGCAAAACATGACCGGAGCCAACAGCAACAGGGTGAGTAATGACCAGGGACTGGGGGGACGGGGGGAGATGGGCACAATGGCACAAATGTACAATTAAGTATAGCACATCTGCGGACAAACCATGCCCAAGAGTCACAACTCCGACCAAGAGTCCAAGTTACCCAAGTCTGCAACATCTCAGCACTGTATAAGCACAGAAGTGAAAGGCACACCGCCTGAAAGGGATAAGGGCCAGCCAAATCAGAGCTGAAGGGACAACACACTCACAATGCTGCACACACACATAAGAATCAGAGCAGCTCACCTTTTATAACAATGTGGTACAAACTGCAACACTTTCACAACAGAACAGAGGACACAACTGCCGCCGCTTGTGTGTAGAAAATGGCCATTAGCATTTGGCATAGCAGGAAACTGTGAGATGACAATGGACAGATACAACCTCACATCCCTGATGGTGTAGAAATGTCAACTGTCCCGCATCACATAGGCATCTCCTCACAAACAGGTACAATGTCATGCAGCCTGCGAGTAAACTTGTTCAATGCGTCAACATACATGTGAACACAATGTCAATCTGCATCTCCCCTTCACATTGCAGAGTGAGAATCAACACCTCCTGCAGAGCAGACCCAACAACTCAGCACTGATGATGAAGAGGACCTCCCCAACATCGACACAGATGCCCTCCAACAGCCCATGGACAGCTTCGGCACCCCACCTCCAGGAGCAGTGCAGCCCAGCTGCATCGAGGAGACCCCACCCCCTGCACAGACCACACAGCAGGAAGCACCCACCACCACTGCTGTCTCCCAAGACCCCCATGACCAACACATGGCATTCCAACGCCCTGTGTTAGGGTGCCAGGAGAAGATGGCTGATCAGCTGCGGGTGGGGTTCGACCTCATGCAGCCACAAGTTTGACAAGTTTAAGTTTATTTGATTTAGTTCTCAACTGAGAACAACAACATTTTTACTTATAAAATTTACATTTAAATAGTAAAATTATCATTCTAATACAAAGTTAAAAATGATTTTAAAAATTTGAACATATTAATACACACAAATTCATTAGGCGGTTCCTTACAAAGAAGAATCAGATTCTGAACAGTGTTAATTTTGCATTTTGTTCTAATTGGTTTTAAGAATCTTTTCCTAGCCTCTGCGACAATCACGTTTGGGCAAGCTAATAACACATGTTCTAAATCTTGCGCTCCGCCTTTACATAGGTCACAAAGACTAGACGCCTTTTCATTTGGATACCACTTATATGTGAATGATTTCAAAGGCAGCATCCCTAGTCGGAGTAATAAAATACTTCGCCTGACTCCGTGTTTTAAGTTAAAAGAGATATACTGTTGCGTTTTCTTGAATACAATAGTTTCCGCATATTGCTTATACAAAGATAGTTTGGTGCAGTGTTGGATATCAAGATACATACTTAACCTTGGCGTTAAATGTTTTAAAAATAGTTTCAGATGTGCTGGTGACCATGATTTTAACATGTCGAGGGTAACCTTAGATAGTTTAAAAGTGGTAGAGACATTTTTACAAAATACATAATTCGAAAGGTCTTGCTCAAATGTTTCTATTTTTAGTAGGAATCGTAAAGTTCCCTGATCCGCATGAACAAAGTTATATGCCCATCTTATTATATTAGCGATCCCTCTTGCAAAAGAGCTGACTAATGAAAGTTCGAGACGAAGAGCTTGTACCGGCACAGCTTGTGACGTCTTGGTCAGTTTCCGGAGGGCTTTCCCTTGTCTCAGGTCGAGTTGTTTCCATTGGCTTATTGGAATATATTCTATGGCGTATGATAATACCGCTGGAATCTTTGAGCTATATACTTGTAGAAGTGATGAAAAATGTCTTTGTCCAGTGGAGGAGTAAAGTCGTTGGAGGGCCCCTAGGTGGACATCAGCCTTACGGCCCAGGTTTAGTAAGTGGGGCAAGTTTTGCAACGATTGTGAAAAAATTCTCCCTAAATATGTATACTCCTTTACTATTTCCAGCGGTTTTCCCCTAGAGACCAATTGTAATTAACATATCGCTTCCTTCCTGTAAACGGGACGATGTTTGTTTTAGTGACATTAGGTATTAAATAGTTTTCTTCCGTATACTTAGTGAGTGCCTGCAGATTCCTTTGCAGACCGAAAGGAGTCAGATCTAGAATGACTACGTCGTCTGCGTACATCAGAGTATGGATTTTATAAAATGCAATTTTAGGTGGAAAATTATTGACCTGATTAAGTCTTTCCGGCAAATCACTTAGGTATAGAGAGAACAGTAAGGGAGCAAGAAGGCACCCTTACCGCAGACCATTAGGGGTAGGTATTGGGCTGGTAAGACCCTTCTCCCTCCCCATTTGGACTTGACACCATGTCCCTGAGTACAATGATATTATTAATTGTAGGAGATTATCCGGAATTCCCATTCTTTGGAGTTTTTTCCATAGCATGTCTCTGTCTACCCTGTCAAATGCAGTCGTAAAATCGACAAAGACTGCGTAGACTACCTGGGATTTTTTAATGACATATTTGTCCATTATCGTTTGTATCACTGCTATATTGTCGGTGACCGAGTGTTTAGATCTGAACCCGGCTTGATTTACCGGAATTGCTCCAGATGAAAATGCCCACTCTTTAAGATGATCTAAAACAGCTGCTGCAAATATCTTCCCAGTTGCGTCTAGAAGAGCGATCTGCCGATAATTACAGGGCGACAGTCTTGATCCCTTCTTGTGTATTGGGATAATGATACTCCCTTTCCAGGACTTTGGGATTTCCCCTGTTTCGAATATGTAGAAAAAAAGGCTGGCTAAAAACTTGCTCCACTCTTTAGGGTTACTTTTAAGGACCTTGATGGGAATTTGGTCTGGTCCCATTGCTGCCGATGATCTTGCCTTTTTTATGTATCCTTCGATTTGGAGAGGCGATGGAGCCTCTTTACCCGTACCTTCTTCCCTTCCACTTTTTTTTTTTTTTTTTAACATACTTTATTGATGACCATGACATTCTATCCATTGCAGTAGTTATTGTACAGTGACAGTCTTTTATATTTATAACAGATATTACACATGTTTGACATGAAAGTACCATATATTTTCGTACTATTCAATAAGGATTAAAGAACCATTAGTCTCCCGTGACAACGGAAACATCAAGGATATCGTAATTATGATGAAATAATCGGTTGCATAAAGCATGTACATTTCAAATTAACAAGAATAACAAATTCAACCACATCCCTTCCCTCCCTAGCCCTCCCAACCCAGACTCCTGGTTACTCTATACCAGATTTCCGTGATATTCCAAAGTAGGATGCCAGTAGTGTAGCTCTGAGAGGTCTATAGCGCCCCAGAGTTACAGTGTGCGGATCTTGGTCTCTGACCCCGAAGACAAAGAATCCCAGAGTCGTGTAGTGTATTATGAGGGTGGGGTATCCTGTGGGGGCAATAAGTCAAGTGATTCGAGCTCATGCAACATGATCTCCCATTCCATCGAGATGGGTAGTTTTCGCAGCCCTCGTTCTTCTTCCTTTCGAAGGGCAGCTCCCTCCGCCCTCCCCCACTGGAGCATATCGGCCCACCAACCAGAGACCGTAGGACATCTGGGAGACTTCCATCTCATGGTGAGGGCTCTCACTGCTAAAACAAGGGCTAGGTCTAAAAACCTAATTTGCACCTTTTGCACCTTTGTGCGTTTGCGGAGACCCATGAGGCAGTTCAAAGCGTCGTCCAAAACAGGGATTTGTGTGACTTCACTTAAAGTGTGACGAACTCTCTCCCAGTAATCTCGAATGTGGGGGCAGGACCATAGCATATGAAGGAAGTCTGCTTCGTCTCCTTTACAACGGGGGCAACAGTGGGAGGAACTTGGGAACATGCGATGAATCCTCTCAGGGGTGAGATATGACCTATGAAGGATCATTGTCTGAATGAATTTTAGTTTCGCGTTACGTGACACCTTTTTAGGGTGTTCCAGCATGCACTTCCAAGCCGTGTCCGTGATTTCCGTAGTAGAATCCTCGGACCAGTGCATTCTTAGGGGCGTGAGTGTGATTGCGGCATGGGCTCGGATACCCGTATATAACCATCGTACCAAGTGTCCTCCATTTCCCATGTAGTATAAAAGGTGTACCAAGTTATGTTGGGAGGGTTCACTGCGCTGTGGAGCCCATGTGTTTTTGATAGAATGTGAGACAGCAGCGTGCAATAAATACAGACGTGTTGGTGCGCCCGTGGCCCGGACAAATGAATCATGGTCTAGCATAGTTCCAGCACTAAAAAACGCCCCAATGTCACACTATCCCCACGTCTACCCAATCCCGTATTCTGGCCCTCGTGAGTCTACCTTGTGGTGTAGGGATGCCCAAAAGGGGGATATTCTTCGCGTAGGGAGGTGTTTGGGAGGCATATGATAATGCCTTCCTCCAGCATTGCAGAGCGATCTTCAGTAGGGGGGGGCATCCATCGGGATCTTGGCTTTAGGCAAGAGTAGTGCATGTAGCTCACCCCTATTCAGGTCGCTAGATGTGTACCCAATTTCCTGCAAGTTTCTCCCCGCGGTCCAGTAAGAGAGCCACTGGAGTTGGCCGGCATAGTAGTAGGCCTTGAAGTCCGGGTCCCCCAGGCCACCGCTCCGTGTCTCCAGTTGCAGTTTCCGAAGGCTCACTCGTCTGCGGCCCGTTCCCCAAATTAGGTCTATCAGTATTGTATTCAATGTATTGAAAATGGACTGTGGAAAAATAACAGGTATGTTCACAAAATAGTATAAGAGGCGAGGAAGCATCACCATCTTTGAGATGGCGATACGCCCCATCACCGATAGTGGTAGAGAGGACCAGAATGCTACACTGGCACGGAGGGCCGCTATGGTCCGCATAATGTTACCTTCGATTTGATCCGCCTGTGTTCTGTAAGCTTGAATACCTAAATATTTAAAGGTGGCGGGGGCCACTGGTAGGGTGTAATCACCGAACTGTAGAGTATTGGGGCATGATGTTCCCTGAAAGAAATAAACCACAGATTTCCCCGGGTTTATGGCCAAGCCCGAAAGACGTTCGAAGTTGGCAAACACTTTGGGGAGGGGATTGGTATCCGCTGTTAGGTCACGTAGGTATAAGAGGATGTCATCCGCATAAATAGAAATTAGGTGAGTTAATCCGTTGATGGGTATGCCAAGCCTGTCTGCCGATCTTCTAAGTGCGATCGCTAGAGGTTCCAGCGCAATAACGAACAACAGAGGGGACAGCGGACATCCCTGCCTAGTACCCCTATGTATTGTATATTGGTCTGATATATAGCAGCCTGTGCGTGCTCTGGCCGTGGGAGATGTGTATAATAACCATACCCATTTTAAGTATGTGTCAGGGAACCCGAAGCGTTGAAGTGTCGCGAACATGAAGTCCCAGGAGAGAGAATCAAAGGCCTGCCGGAGGTCTAGCGCTATGCATCCTGCAGCCTGGTACGCGTGTGGAGTAGCTTTCATGACGTAATGGAGTCGCCGGATATTAAGGGATGTACTACGGTTCTGTAGGAACCCGCATTGGTCCCCGTGTATAAGTGCATTAAGGTGGGGCTGTATACGGTTGGCAAGAGCTTTGCTCAGAATTTTATATTCAGTCGCTAGTAGTGAAAGGGGTCTATAATTAGATAGTTCTAGGCCATCGCGACCTGGCTTGGGTAACGACGCGACTAGCGCTTGCATAGTGGAGTGTGGTAGATGCCCAGTCTCGAAGGCGGCTTTATATACTGCTTCCAGTGTCGGTATTAGAGTCTCTGAGTATGTATGGTAGAATTCAATGGGTAACCCGTCAATCCCCGGTGTTTTATTACGATTTAGACTTTTTATCGCAGCTCGAATTTCCTGCTGGGTGATGGGGCTGTTCATTTCTTGTTGTATTTCGTCGGGATTTGTCGGGATGGGGAGATCCTGCAAGAACTCCGCTATCGTGGAGCCCTCTACAGGAGTAGGTACTGCGTAAAGCGTACTAAGGTAATCATGGAAGGCTACATTTATTTCTCTCTGGGTATGTACTATATGTCCCTGAGGTGTGCGGATTCTAGTTATGACCGGTGGATCGGGTCTATCCCGGACGATATGGGCGAGTAGTGTACCCGACCTGTCTGCTTCTGTGTGTTTGCGTTGCAGAAATGCTCTATGATCTATTGTCCGCAGTGTCTCCAGGGTTTCAGCATGGTCCACACGGGCCGCCTGCAACCTGTCTTTCTTGTCAGGGTCCGTCACTGCCTCCTGTTCCAGCATAGTCATTTGTTGTTCTATCCTCAGTAAATGTTGGTGTATCTCCTGTCGTGCCCCCACTAGCTGTCCTATCGATGCCCCCCGTATCACCACTTTCAGGGCATCCCATTCAATTAGTTTAGAGGAGGCCGTGTTCCAATTTTCAGCTAAGTAATTTGTTATGGTATTGGAGAGGGCTGCTCGAAATGGAGCATCCTCTAGCAGTTGTGGATGCAATTTCCAGGTGGGTACTGGGGTAGGGATTTTACCCCAGTTAAGTGTGAGTTCTAGTGGATTGTGATCTGAGAAGGTTTTTGCTAGGTATGTGGATTGGCAGACTTGGGTAATATTGAATCTGGTACAGAGGAATCTATCTATTCAGGTATGGAGGCTATGTACTGGAGAATAAAATGAGTATTCTTTATGAGTAGGGTGTAGACAACGCCATGGGTCTGAAAGCGCCCAGCCATTAGCCCATGTAGCAAATAAGTCAGCTAATTTACTGGCGTTTGTACCATGGAGGGGAGGGTGTGATCTATCCAGGGTAATGTCCAGTACAGCGTTCCAGTCTCCTCCCAACACCCAGGGAATGCCATCCCAGTCAGCCAATGCCGTTCCTAGTCGATGCAGGAAATGGTCTTGATCAAAATTAGGGGCATAAACACTGCCGAGGATCACCAAGGAGCCGTCTAGTGTACCTTTCAGCAGGATGTATCTCCCTTGGTCATCCACACGACGTTCCATTTCAAGGAATGGGACTCCATGGCGTACCCAAATGGTTGCCCCCCTGGCAAATGCAGAGTAGTTAGTGGAATAAATCTGTCCCCTCCATTTTTTACGTGTTTTTTGAGTTTCGGACTCGGTTAGGTGAGTTTCCTGTAGGAATACTATATGAGCCTTACGCCTGAGAAGATATGCATGTACACGATGTCGCTTCTGGATCGCCCCCAACCCACGTACGTTCCATGTAATTAGGTTATAAGACCCTAATGTGGTACCCATCCCAGGCATATCGCTATATAAAATGTGGAGCTCCACGTTATATGGAGCCAGCCGATCGAAGTCAACCAGGAGTCCCCTTTTCCCTGAATGTTAACGAAACATGGCGCAGCGCTCAAACTACGCTGGGCCCAACAATAATTCAGAAAAGTTACATAACAGATAACGGTGCATACGCTTGTAGGGAGGCTGCCGCCTTCAGTCGCGGCCATACTCTCAGTGAGGTCAACTACTTGGCGGCTCTACGGGATCCCATGGGGGGGTGTTATAATTATATCTGTCGAAGAAAGTATCATTCGCCTGAGGTGATCGTATGTATTAACCAGCTGTGGTCCCCGTATAAACAAAGCCCAATTTGTGTATATAGTGGGGTGGTCTATGTATATAGTTATAGCAAACAAACCATACCTCCATATTATGGTACAGGTTATAACACAATGGTAATATACGTTTTTTGATTATGCAGAAAGGATACGATAAGCGCCATGTGTTGATGTCCATGCTGTCCATAGGAACTTGTGCCATATAACAATGTCAAAGACAGACTTATCCCCGCCCTCCTGACCCTCCGCCTTAATATACATTCAACTTCGTGCTGTCAATGTTTAAATGTAGGACAGTTTAAGAAAGGATACAATGGACGCCATGGATGTGGAGCCCAAGCCAGTAGCACACGTTTCC
Organism: Calotriton arnoldi; assembly: GCA_963921515.1. Classification (NCBI taxonomy): domain Eukaryota; kingdom Metazoa; phylum Chordata; class Amphibia; order Caudata; family Salamandridae; genus Calotriton; species Calotriton arnoldi. The sequence continues at coordinate 1,818,782 of CAWUFW010002675.1, read as the reverse complement.
GATTAATAGTTCCAAAAGGTCTACCAGTACGGCAAGTGGTCTCCATAGCTTTCAGTTATCGATGATATTATCCGCCGTCTGGGGAGTCATTGTAGGGAATAGTGTTATACTATGCTCCGAGTCTGAGTTCAGAGTACTGTCCTCCGAGTCCGTGGGGATTTTGTTGGAGTCCTCCCGAAAAGCCCCAGCGACGGCAAAGGCTCCTTCCTGGTCGCGTCGTTGCTGTGCGCGCGATGGTCCTGCGCCTCCCTTGCCCCGATTGTGAGTCGGATGTCCGCGAGATCCTGATGAGGGAAGCCCGCTGGCGCCCTGTGAGGACGGATCCGAATGGCTGACCTGGCTGGAGCCCAGCCCCATAACTTCGAGCCATTCCTCGGCGTCCGCCGGACTCTCAAAGAAATGAGTTTTTTTTATCACAAATAACTTTCAGTCTGGCAGGGTATAGCAGTGCATATTTGAGTTGTGCTTTCTGTAGTTTCTTCTTTACGGCTTGGTAGGACAATCTTTGCCTCTGAACCATGATGGTGTAGTCTGGGTATAGCGAAATGCGGTGATTTTCGAACTGAACCAGTTTTTTCTCTCTCGCTTTCTGTAATAAGACATCGCGGTCCCTGTAATTCAGAATTTTCACTATCAGAGGGCGAGGTGGTGCACCAGGTTTGGGCGGTCCCGTTGGGATTCTATGTGCCCGTTCGACACAAAAGTATGAGGAGAGTCCCTCTCGTGCAATATGGTCCCTGAACCATGCCTCCATAAATTCTGCCGCCCTAACACCCTCACTGCGCTCTGGTAGGCCAATGACGCAGATGTTATTGCGCCTATTTCTACCTTCCGCATCCTCCACTCGTTCCAGGAGGCCTGTCATTTGTTGCTGTAGCTGCCGCAGTGTTGTGGAGTTTGCTGTGACTCGGGGGTCCAGGTCTTCAATGGATTGGCCATGGTCTTTGACGGTGTCAGCTAGTTTACCATGATCAGCCCTGAGTATTGTAGGGCCTGTAGTGAGCGTGCCGATCTGGAGTTCGAGTGCCGTCCTGGAATCACGGATCTCCTTGAGAATTAAGTCCAGTTTATCTGGTGCATTCTCCATAAGCTCCGCGGTTACGGCCCCCGGTGAGGAAGGCCGACTGGATAGCTCTACCATGGTGGAGGGAGGGCCCGCTCCCTGTTGGCCCTCTAGTGTCTTTGCCCTTACTCTGCCCATGATGTGAGTCCGTCGTGCGGGTGCAGAGTGGCGTCTACTGAGCGGTCAACTATGTAGATGGATGGGCCGGACCAAACCAGTCCCTGGTAAGCTGTGGGTGTAGGAGGCCAGTAGTAGCACTTTGTTTATGGCAGAGTCAAATGGCCAGAGTGTTCCTATGAAGGAATCGGAGATAGTGCTTCCCTTGTATAAGTTCAGACCGGGATGGTAAGGAAGTGGGCCGTACTATAACTAACGAGTAGTACCGGTCTCAAGGCTCAGTACATGCAGTTATTGGCTCAGGAACGGCTCCATATCAGTATTGCTGCCCAGGTTTGCTTGTCCGTGTCTCTCCCCATTTGGGCTCATTCTCATGGAGCATAGTGCGGTCTCCTCATGCCGCTCCGGCTGTCCCGCCGATCCTGCGCCCGTGGTGTAGGCCTCACCTCGAGGCACGAGTGCACGGCGGTACAGTAGATGTAATGGCGGGCGGAGCAGGGCCTCCGCAGCGGCATCGCTTATTGTGCAGTGGGGAGAGCTGCCCTTGCTGCAGTTGTCGGGCGAGATCGGCACGGTCTCTCTAAGGGGATCTCCGTCCAGTGCGTGAGGTCGCGGAGCCACCCCCGGCTGCCATCCACACGGGGAGGGGGGGAAACCAGCCGCGTACCCCGGCAAGGCAATCAGGTGTAGGGTGGAATGTCCCGGCCAATGTGGGCCCGTGCGGGCGTCACCACTCACCGTAGATCTCTTGGGTGGATCCTCCTGTCTCATCGGCGTGGCCCCTCTCGTCGGCAGATGATCCGAGGGGTGTTCATAGGCTGTGGGCCGCCCGACTGCTCTCCGTCATTTGCGGCCACCGCCTCGAGGCGCGCCCGCCCTCCCGCGCTCACTCGCGGCCCCCTCGGGAGTCGGAGCCGGGCACACAGGAGGAGAACAGCGCCGCCGACGAGGCCAGGGGAATGCAATCCTCACGGCGTCCAGACAGGTACCTCCGCACTCTCAATGTCCAATATTGTCAGGCGGGCCTCGTATCATAGCGCTCCAGCCCCTCGCGCCCTGCGCGTTCACAGTTCGTCTGATATCTCGGCCCTCGCTCGGCTTCCGCCCGAGCACAGCAGCGGACCGGGCCAGGACCAAAACCTCTTCTCCCTCGCGGTCGCGAAAGTCTCCCGGGGCACAGAACAAGTCCGGGGGACCCCAGCGCTGCCTTGGTGATGTCTCCGGTCATCCGTTGTCCCGGAGGCGGCACAGGAGAAGTGAAACCCCCCGAGGGAACCGGAGCTCTACCAAGAGTCGACCGCCATCTTAGGCGGCTAGCCACGCCCTCCCTTCCCTTCCACTCTTGGTTTGCAATAGTGTCTTGCTTTCTGTCTTTTCATTTGTTTTGTATAAGTTAGTTAAATATATTTCCCATTCGGATGGCGGGACTGGATTTGCTTGCAGTAATTTTTTTGTACCCATCTCAGTAGCAATTATATTCCAATAGGAGCGTTTATCTTTTTGTTTTGCTGGTGTTTGTAGGTCCACCCATTTTTTGTCCTGTATCTTTTTTTTCTTTTTTTCTGTATCTCTCCTTCGACGGTTTTTTAGTTTGTTGATTTCATGTTTTCTTATTTCAGAAAATTGAAGAAATTGTGCCCTTATTAATTTGTTTAATTCAATTGACTGTATATCTGGGCTCCGTCTATTATTTTTCCGTTGTTTTAACATTCGTTGTTGTGACATTTTCTGCATAAGTTGAGTCAGATAAATGACTACAGCCTCAAAGTTTGTTATTGGATGTGTTGAGTGAGTAGTCTGTAAAGGTTGTTCCATCTCTATTATTTGTATAATTTTGTTAAACGATCTAGGATTCCACAGCAGCCGCCCTTGGGCCTGATTTACCAGTACTGTACGTTCCACGTCTGTGATATGTCCAGGAGATGTTGGTTTTAGTCTTAAGTCTGTTTTTAAATGTAATATTGCATGGTCACTTCCTTTCTCGAACTTGGTGTTTAACTGTAAGGCGGATGAACATGTCTAGACTACAAATCATGTAATCAAGAATCGAGGAATTGTGGTTGCCTTTTCTTGTATAGGAGGCGGGAATATCTCCTTCTATATTACCATTTAATATTACTCCGTTCAGGATAGGAAGTGATGATAATAAAATGTTCCCTCTTTTGTCAGCTTTGCTCCCTATTGGAAATTGTGGGATAGGTATTGCCAGAGCTTCTTCTTTTTCTCCATACTCCCATTTTTCCAATATATCGTCAGATATTTGCCCATTGAAGTCGCCTACTAGGAGAACAGTCTAGATGCCATACGTGGGTGTCTACGTCCCATCCGGGACCACTTACAGTCTCTAACGGACACCCACTGTCCGCTCCATGCTCTCCAACAATCCATGGCTGACATCGCTGGAGTCATGACTCTGAGCCAAGAACAACTGTCCAGTCAGAGTGGCTCCAGCGATGCCAGCTGGGAGTTTGGACACATGCGGAGGATCATGTTGAACATGGAGCGGATACAGGCGGAAAGAATGTTTGCCACGGCTGCACACCAGCGAGATGTAGCTGTGATCTTCCATGCCCTGCAGATCCTCATCATGGCATTGCCGCCACAGGCCTGGTGAGGATGAATGCTGCTGCTACTACTCCATCCACAACTCTGCCCCCTGAAGTGTCAGTGCCACACAGTGATGCAGACTAAACACCACCACCCACATGTGAGGCACCTGATACATCAGAGGACGAGGATGATGATGGATCTGGCACTGTGGTAAGAATGAAGTGGTAGCATTCATCTGCACCATATGGCCTGTTTCAGCTTGGTACTGCCCTCTGCATTGTGCCCTGGATCAACACCTCCCACTGTCCCCCGATACACTCAGCGACACTCACCTTGGACCTCGACAGGGACTGTCATATTTTGTTTGGTTACCAATGACACAGCAATCACTCTGCGGACTGAAGTCTGCCTCTTCCGATGAACTTGTCAATCCCTAATGGACTCTGGCTGACCCTCCATGGGGCAACAATGTAAAGTGGGGTGTACATGGCCCTGTAAAAAACATTCTGATTCACACAGATGTGTCGTGGCTATGACCAATCAAGTATGAAAGTATGGATGAATGCTACCAATGCGCATGTCTGGCCGTGACCCAGATAGGCAGTGAAACACACATTGTCATTCAAATCAACACTCATCACAGTTGAATACAAGTGAAGGTGCGTAGACTTTATTAGCATTTGCGTGTCAGTACGGGCAAGAGAAGTGCCACAACATGCAGACCAATGCAGCAGTATGTCAGGAATATGAGGAACGTTGCCAAGCGCCGCTGTCCACTCCGGGGGAGTGCCTCACCCTTCACAGGTGTGTGTCAACCCGCTTTGTTGTCCGCTCATGTATTCGGGGTCCAGGCGAATGCAGCCATGTCCACTGTTGTTGTGGGATATGTGACCAGGCAGATCTCCAAGATGCAACAAGGTGTTGGGAAATGTGCAATGGGTTCCAATCTGTTGTGGCTGCAGGTACGTAGTTACTCGTCCTTGAAAGCGATTGCAGCTCCGTAGGCTATCATTTCCAACATGAGGTCGTTGTCGACTTCATCAAACAGGATGGCAAGGCGATCCATTAGCAGGTCCGGACAGATGTGCTGCGTCCACCCTCTTCTACCAATTAGCACTACAGCCCAATAGGGGAGCGGTTCAATATGGTCACTGCACACGAGGAGTTGTGCAATCTCCCAGGTCCAGCTGCCAGCATGCATGCCAAGTATCAAGGCATCCCATAAACGGGTATCATGGTGACACTCCTGGTCGTGGGCCAACAGGGGGCGCACACACATGTCAAGATCCAGTTCAGCTACCGTCCTGTTGGATAGGCAGACATCCATGGGCCACTCGAATATGCACGATCGACAATGCAACACAGGCTGAACGCAGGTGACGTTGGCAAGGTGGAAGCTTAGCCGGTAACTGATCCGCAGCACTGCCAATGGCAGTGCCCCCAGTAAACGCAGCATACGTGCACGGTACAGTTCCACCTGACAGGGGTTGTGCAAGTATCCGGGATGTTCTGCCATTGCATCAGTGGCTCTGGTTGAAGCGGCACTGTTCTGACCTGCGCCAGTTCTGTGGATGAAATGCCACAGCTCGGATCAATGGGTTGTTTTAGTGTGCAACGGTTGTACGCCTGGGATGGTGTGGGAGTAAGTGTGAAGGCCATTCCATGCAAGATAACTTCGAGCAAGGACTTCTGTGTGTGGGGTGTGTATATGTTGGTCTTTCGTTGGGCTGTGCGTAGTGTGGGAGTCGTCATCAGCTGCTCTAATATCTGTCGGGGGTGCCGGGCACATGCAATTCCGAGGTCGGGGGTGCAGATGTGCTTCCGCCTGATAGTCCAGACAAAGGAGCTTTCATCCCTAATGTTAGTTTCTCATCTGCTTGCAGCCAGGAAATGTGAAGTGGCTTGTTGGGGGTGGGGTGGGATGTGTGCGACTTTGGGAATCAAGTTTGACATGTCTTGCATGTGGCAAATGAGCAGCATCACTGTGTGTTATGTTGCCTCACAGCTGCTCCTCCCTCCCCCGAGCCAATTTACCTGGGTGCGCTGCGCGGTTGCATCACTTGCACTCCGACGGCACACCATTGTCATGCCTGTCTGTGCATGTCCACAAGCCTGACAACGACACTGTGTTGTTGGCCGTTGAAGGTGGGCGGCCACGTGAGTGTAGGCCTGTGAGAAGGATAGGGCGGACACAGATGTAGGGTTCATGCCTGGATGAACTCGTGCTGCGATTAAGGCTAGGCATTTGGCTCGTGCTGCGGCAATACAGATGCACACAACACTTGGCATGTATGAGCCAAGACCCCGAGCTGTCTTGTGCTCCTTCATTTCCCCGTTCGTGCGAGCCCGCCCTCCGGGTGCATGCTACATTGCAACATTGTCGATTGCGGACTGGGTGGCGCCGACACTACAACAGTGACACACTCATTAGTTACTTCCTTGTCCAGGCCAGGACTGAACCACGCCCAGAGCCCCAGGCAAATCCTTCACACCCCTACGCTGGCTTGGCGTACACCAGCCCAGGCCACTCCGCTTACGCTTACAGGGGGGACAACACAGCTACATGACCGGGGTCTTCCCCACTGCCTGAGGTGGCATGGTTGCGTCCACTGTCCACAACACTACACACACCATCAGTATATGTCCACATGGACATGTCTGTGCTCTGCATACTGAAGTCAGTCCAGCACATCACCGCCACACTTGGCATTGTGTACATTCTTATTGATGGGTCACTTGCCTTCTTCGCACATACTTGGTTCCCACCTCTCCCCACATTCTGCAATTGTGTGGCTGAGGGGCCATGCCATTTTCGGGAGGTCAGCTGTCTTGTTCTGCGCTGCTTCGGTGGTAGTACGGGGGCAGGGGGGAGCCTGGGGGTGGTGGCGGTGGGTGTTGTGGCCCTCTTGGGTCTCCGTGCTGCATGGTCAGAGGCTCCATGACATGTGTTGGTCTTCAGATGTGGCTCAGGGCTGGGATCCCTTTCATGCTGCAGGTTGTCATCCTACTTTGCACCAGTAAAAGGCAGGTGTTAAGTCCCTGCTGCTAACGCGCCTTATCACCTGTTTTTGGGTCGCAGCGCAGATCTGGCTGGTCGTTAAGAATATCGCGGAGTGGTGTTTTCCTGTGTTTTTGCATGGAAACGCCTACTCTGCATATCATTAGTGTTAGTTGTCGCTCTCATCCGTGGCAATGTTTTTTGTGCCAGCTATCGCTGGGTAACTGGCGATGTCGGCAGTTTGCACCAGCTTGAGAATGGGGCGATGGATCTGTCACCACTTTTGCGGCGCTAAAGTGCTGATAATTCAGCGATTAGACCTTGAGAATATGCCCCATTGAAAGCAGCATGCTCGGACAGTGCAACTAGCCTTGCAATGGTTGTTTATGTATGACACAGTGGACACATCTGCTGGTCATTATTCTCGGTTAACCTGTGTGCATCTCTGGTTATGTACTGGCCGGTTCAAAATGAATGAGAACATCGTTTAGGAGAATCAACATTCACACTTATTACATCTGTGAAATAAATAACGCATCAAATGCAAGTTGAATCGTGAATATACATTACGTTGAAAGACTTCTTACTCTTCTTGAGGTGTCTGCGGCATCTGACGCCGCGCCAGAGTCTCCATGGCGGAAACAGCTTGCCACCATAATTTGAAGAAATCTCTCAAGACACAGTTTTGCAGTGTTCGAATTAGTAAGTCACCCGGGCCTGCTAAGGTTACCTCTGCTCTCCCAGTAAACCTGCATTTACTGTTTTAGCAACAAGTATTACAAGAAAAAAAACACAGGTTCATCCCTAATGAAACAATGCAGTAAAAGCCAGGAGCTAAGAATAGATGTGCGGCTCTCACTCTGTCCCCTGCAGAGAGATTGGGTTCTGTGAATGCTGCTACAGAGAGTCAGGAGGTCATCCGGGGGGATTGCCTGCCACTTGTCTTTCCACACTACAGGAGGGATTTGTTTATATTTTATTCAACGTCTTCCCTTCGCAAGACATTCAAAGAGAATGTCTCCTTAATAGGAGAGATGTATTCACACCTGAGGGTGATTTGGAAGGGAAGAGATTGTGAATTTATATTGGCAAGAACAGGGGAGGACGAAGAGAGAGAAATGAACATGCTGAGGTGTGCATATTCCATGAGTAACATCCTCATTGGGTCAGAAGGGAAAGCAACTACACCTCTTCAACCCCTGAGAGGTCTCTGGGATCCGCATCACAACCTTGTTCTCACTAGTTTTAGGAATTAATAAAAAATCAACAACTGCGCGTGATCACCGCGCAGATGGGACCTTCCTGCATAACACAGACTTCCTGGACCTAGGGGTGCGCTCGTGCCAGGAAGCGTCTTCTATTTGTTTTAAGGACACTGCTTCTTGGGCGCTGGCGAGATGTGGCAAACTAGTGAATACACTCAGGCAGCAGCTCTCGCCACCTGTGGTGGGTGAACACAAGCAAGAGCAAACATTAATAACTAGGGGGCAAATGTACGAGATCACATGTTTTACAATTTCCTAATAGCTAAGGTGAATCACGGAAGTTCATTACGCCACTTTACTCGATCATGAATCTGAGAATTCCTTTTGGGCATAGGGATTTCCCCTAACCGAAACCAAACACACGTGACTATCTTTTTTATATTTTGCGCGTGTGTTAACAAACCCGTCCTTCTACCCACATCTATGCATATGTATACTTATGAATAGTCTCTTGCGGTGACCGTTTACTTTCCATATTATGTTTTCAGTTTGGCTCCATTGGTCCCCACTGTGAGGGATCTCTTATTCTTCAATTCACATCCCTTAGTTTGTGGGCGAACATACATTCACAGTGAATTTTTGAAATAGCTCTTTATGCAGTTGCCACTCAGGTTCTTATGGTAATTCAAGATTTACCAGAATTGTTATTATTTTTTCATCTTCATGAGACATGAGACAGGAGACTCAGTGCTTAACTAAAGTTGGGGATCTAGGGACTCATCAGTCCTATATAAATCATAGAGACACTTCGTCATACCGTATTATACCACTATATTTCTGTAGGAAGTCAGTTCCTTCTTCTCATAACAAACACATTTTTATTTTAAGCATTCCCCATCACATCTCATCGATTGGACCTGCACCAGAAGAACCAGTGTCTAGAGAATACTTTCTTGTCCTGTGGCACCGGTTTAAACGAGATCAGACGTTTCTTGTTCTTATTAAGGTATTACTAATTAGTAACCATTTTATTACTTGTAGGCTATTTATTTACTCCTTGGAGTGTTTTACATTTTTTCTCCTAGAGGAGTTCATTATTTGTTCCATTCTTGTTATTTTTGCAGTTGGCATAACATTTCAATCTTCACTATTCCCAACACTATAGTTCTATGGTATCTTCTTAACTGAGGTACATATTATATAAATCTCAAATTTTCTCTTGAGTTAGTTCATTTCTCATTTCTGACGTATTGTCCTTCAACTATTGATACAGTGTATACATTCTTGGTCATGGACTGTCTATATGTAATACATGATCTGTTTCTTTTAACTTGGAGCACTAAGTTATTACACAGTTCTATTGATTTACACCCCTCTATTTTATGACATCACAGTCTTTTTTCTCTATCTTGGGTCTATTGTTGTTATGTTTTTTGAACATCATTCTAGTACAAACCTAATCTTTGCTGGAACTTTGACCTAGCAGCTTTATTGAATAAACCATCCATTTGTATTATGGTCATTTTGAACATGTAATATATTTCAGCTACTCACTACATACAACTCATGGCTCCTCCTGAAGAAGGCGTGTTTGTCCACCGAAACGCACTTAGAGATGATTATGATGATCAACAAATGATTGATTAAGCCATAATCACTATTTTAATTTGTACATATTTCATGTTTATTTTATATGTGCTGTATAAGCCATTGTAATAGTATTTCTTTGTCTAGCTTTGTGATGGTCTCTTTAATGTATTCGTTTAAGTATATGTGTTTGATTCATTGTAAGTTTGATGGGACTAGTTTCCGCAAGTTTGATTATTTGAAAGTCATGTAGTGAGATACTTTATATGTAAAATTACTTTGTCTATTTTCTTCAAATATGAGACTGGATATTGAATTCTATTTATCATATTTATTGTGACTTCCAATATAATATTGTTTGTATAACTATTAACCTGTTCTTTTGGCCTATATTAATTGATTCTGTATTATTTTCAATTGGTTACCAAGGGTATTTTATTGTTGCATTATTTGTACTTCTCTGCCCTTGGAACAGTGATGTTATATCAGGGGGTTCCTCTCTTCTGTACACTAATTTACCCACAGCCTGTCTGTGTGGGAATGCATGTTTCTATTTTTATCTTTTCTATTCTTTCCTTCTTGTAGGTTAGTCCCAGTACATTGATTACTGAAATATGGAGAAACTTAAAACGTTTGGTTTTTCTGACGAGGATTTTGCCAAACTGCTAGGTACGCACACTCAATTTGACAATGTAGTTAGTACTAGCCCATCAGGTAAAGATGATATTAATAATTTGATTTTAATAAAAAAGAAAATCAAAAGGTTTGAAGCTCATAGTAAGTTTATGTTGGTATATTTACGAGTAAGAGTTATTCCACAAGGCCTCAGAATACGCAATATTCCTGGCCTGTTTGTCTAAATATGTCAATTCATGGAAAATGGTCTATGATAGCTAATAGGCATTCCCGACACCTTATGATGTTAATAGTGGAAACAGCTAAGGAACTGATTCAAACATTAGTGAGTGAATTAACTGAACTAGAGGAGAAGATCAAGAGAGCAAACACACTTGAAGAAGCTAAGAAAAGGTTAGAGGAAGTAGATACAGAATTGTCCTCTTCCACTGATTATCTCAAAATGAGAAAAACAGACAAACTTAAGAAAGATATTCATAACACCACATTAGAAAGGACCTAGCCATATCTTTCAGACTTTTTTTTATAATCAAGGTTGCTAGAACTGGCAGCCTTGGAGTGGGTTTCCCCTGCATTTTTTGCCTTTGCCTCTTGTATTTTTACTGTGTGATGGATTTCGTTTTGCTGGTCTAGATGCTTTGGGCACTTTGCCACTGTTGATCAGTGCCAAAGTGCAAGTGCTCCCTTAGTAAATTGTTATTATGGATTGGTGTTTCCATCATTGGTTTATTTGGGTTACTATTCAGTCCCTAGTACAGTGCACCATGTGTGCCCAGGGCCTGTACACCAAATGCTGCTAGTGGGCTTGCAGCACTGATTGTGCCACCCACACAAGCAGCCTTGCAACAAGGTCTCAGGCCTGCCATTGCAGTGCCTGTGTGCAGTCTAGTACTGCCATGTTGACCTGGCAAGTGCACCCACTTGCTAGGCCCTAACCTTCCCTTTTCTTACATGTGAGTCACCCCTAAGGTAGGCCCAAGGTAACCCTGTGGGCAGGATGCAGTGTATGTGAAAGGTAGGACATGCCCTGATGTGTGTGGCCTGTCCTGATAGTGAAATACTGCCAATTTCGTTTTTCACTATTGTAAGGCTATATGTCCCATAGAATAGAATGGGGAGTTTGCTCATAACATCTTATGAGCATTACTGCCCATGGGAACAAGATAGGAAGATAAAGTTTGATATGCCTGAACTCAGAATGTTAAGATGCATCTTTTAGTGAGGGTGATTTTTACATTCTGGTTTGAAAATACCACTTTTAGGTAGTAGGTATTTTCTTGTCTAACCATCCACTGTGCCTCTGCTAGGTTGTGTATTGACTGTCTGGCTTTGGAGTGACAGGGGCTGGGGATGTGCATTCCGTTCAGACAGCCACTTGGGGGGTTGAGGTGTGTCATGCCTTTCAAGGGTGAGTCAGGGCTGGGCTGAATAGATCTGGGCTGCATTCAGAGTATCGGGAGGAGATTTCTTTCACACCTGAATGGGCCTGGTCTGCCAAGGTCAATGCTGTCTCCACCGCCTGCCAGGAAGCTGCACCAAAGAGGACAGAACTGGTTTTGGCTGGGCAAAGAGCTTCTCTGCTACAGAGAACAAAGGATTTTGTATTATAAAAAGAGGGGCCCAGACCCCAGACTTTTAGATAACTTCTGGGAAATCAAGAGGAACCTTTGCCAAGGAAAAGAGCTGGAGAAACTGAGGAGGAGAACTGCCCCTTTGCTGTTTGCTGTCTGGGGATGGCCTGCAGTGGCTGTTTCTGCCAAGGAAAGGACAAGGACTTTGCTGTGTGCTGTGTCCCCTGCTTGAGGAAGATCTCCAAGGGCTTGAAATAGAGCTTGGCTCCTATTCTGAAGTCTCAGGGACACAGCAACTTCACCCTCAGTCCGCCCTGAACTCCTTTGCCGGGAGTTCTGACCTGCTGAGAGGTGCCTGCCAGTGTTCTGGACCTCTGGAGGTTGTTTTGGGACAGGAAACTGTAAAAATCGACCCATCGCCTGTTTCCGATGCATCACAGCGGTGTGAGAAGAATTTTCCGATGCATCGCCGCTGACGAAGAATCGACGCAGCGCCTGCTCGTGGCTGAAGTGTCTGCCATGCAATGAATCCTGTGCACTGATCTCCGACGTCTGAGATTACCGCACCGATTCTGATACAGGCGCTGTTGTGGAAGAACAGACGCATTGAGGGGATGCGGCTGAAATAATCGCAGCGCATACCGGGTCTTCACGCATCGCATCGTACCGGATTGTCAAGCATCGCATTGAAGCGTCAAGTCTGTCGCATTGTTGGGGGACGCAGTAAGAAACCGACGCATCACCTCCCCACGCAGTAAGGAACCGACGCATCACCTCCCCCGGAGCAAGGAACCAACGCATCAACTTCCCTGAGTGTAAGGAACCGACGCATCACCTTCCCTGCAACCCTTTTTGCTTGCGTTTTTCAACGCAACTAAGGTACTTTGTGTAAAAGTGTTGCATCCAACATTTTCTTGGAACAGAACTGTTTCTACCTTTTAAGAATCATATTTTTCGTACTGTATTGTGGATTTTTGTAGTTGTGGTCTGGTTTTCGTTTAGATAAAGATTATTTATTTTTCTAAACTGGTGTGGTGTCCATTTGTAGTGTTTTTCACTGTATTACTGTAAGTGTTCACATATGCTTTACACACTGCCTCTGAGAGAAGCCTGTCTGCTCGTGTCAAGCTACCTAGGGGGTGAGCAGGGGTTATTTTAGAAGTGTATACCCCTTACCCTGACTAGGAAGAAGGGTCCCTACTTGGACAACAGTGCAAACTATTGCCAACTAGAGACCCCCATTTCTAACAAAGGTCAATATTATGATACAGAAAACTCAGGTCCTAATCCACAGAATAAGAAAAGGGGCCATCAAAGGCCTCTGTATTAAACCTCTTACAGAGGAACTTACCAACCTATCAACTATCAACCCCACAATTAACAATTGTTTGAGACCAGGAATGCCCAATATTGGAGACAGGGACATTAATACCAGTCTTTAACTTGTCACATTCTTCTTCTGACCCAGTCATCAATTCTTATTATCTTAAGGATTGTCCTTTGTACCACATTCCAAAACTAACATCTTCGAATTGTACCAAGACATTCTTGCTTTTTTTAGCAAAATATGTCTCAAAAAATATTTTTCTGAACAATACTCTGATTGAGAGACAACCAAATCTATCTGGGTTGTCCCCCCCTCCACATTCAATCCTTCACTGGACCAACTAGGCCCAGAAGTGACTATGTTTGAACATGCTGTACTCAAACGTCTAGACCAAGCTACTAAGTATGTTCCTTTCCCTAAATATAATCTTGACCATGAACAATATTAAGCCTTCATAATTTGTAAAACAACAAATCTGTAACCATTAAGAACTGTGACAAAGGAGGCAGTATTGTAATCCTTGTCACTAGAGATTATGAAACGAAAATGCTCACTCTTTTAGAAGATTCTGCCTGTTATGCCACAATACAGTAACACCTAGAATCAGTATAAACATCAAACGCATTACATATTGTGCCCTTCAAAATGGAGACATCTGTGGTAAAGAATTTGAATACCTTAACAACAGGAACCCCGTATGGCTAGCATTTATGAGATACCTAAAATACATCAAAACGCAACAGATCCTTTGCTTCATCCAATCGTTAACACCAGTGGCTCAGTCACCAAACCATTCTCTAAATACATTGATTGTATGTTACATCCCTTTGTTCCCAACAGAAGGTCATATATAAGAGATACTAGTGACATGATAAACACCATGAAAAATATCCTGTTCAACATCAATACCGAGATTCTAGTCACTTTAGTTATAGAATCACTCTACAGTAACATACCCCAAGATGGGGCATTGGAAGCAGTTAGTTGGTTTATTGATGAACAACATATTGTGTGCCCCAAAATTTTCATTTTGGAATGCTTACAAATAGCACTATCTGAGCATACCTTTAAATTTGGTAGACGACTAAACAAATTAAAGATGCAAGCATGGGGGCTTCCGTAGCACCTACGGTACCTAACATCTATCTAGCGAAATTTGAAAGTCTAAATATATTCAATGAGGTAGCCCCTTTCTTTAAGCCAGTTATGTACTGGTCTCATTATATAGATGTTATATTTTTCATCTGGACCAATTCTGATGAACCACCACAGAAATTCTTGGTTTGGCTCAACTTATGTGACCCTAATTTACAGTTTACCAGTCATACTAGCCGAGACCAGGTCGAATTCTTAGACATCTTAAGCAGACACAACACTGGCCTTTAGAAGTAGATCTCTATGTCAAACCCAGAGTGAGAAACACCTTGCTGCATTTCGAAAGCTACCATCCTAGGGAGCAAAAGCAAAGTATCCAATTTGGGCAGTTTTTTACATCAGAATTTGCACCAATCTAACAGACTATAACCTTCAATCTGCAGTCATGAAGGAAACGTTTCTATCTAGGGGTTACCCTAGACACCTTGTCGGGAAGCTTACAAAAGAGCGTGTTTCTTTGACTGAGACCATTTACTCCAAACCAAAGAAAAACAAACATCATCTGGCTCAGTCTGTGTCACAAGTCATTCAACTATGAATGAGAAGATCAGAACAATTATTTGCTCAAACTGGCGCATTTTGAACAGTGAGTCTGAAACCAATTCACAACTAACGAAACCAATGTTTGCACAACAAAGGAATGGAAATATCAAAGACATTGTAGTACACTCATGTTTCAAAACCAATACTCTGTTTGTCCAGAAGACAATTGCTGTAACTTCACCAGTAGTTGGAACATACAGTTGAACACACTGTAAAGCATGTGATTCAGTGATACCGACAGATGCTATCACACATAAGGGAGTTACTGTGAAAACTAAGCAGTTCTCAAATTGTAAAACTAAATATGTGATCTACCTCCTTTTGTGTCCCTGTAAGTTAGGATACGTAGGTGAAACTGCTCGATCTATGACAACACGCCTCACCGAAAATCGTTCAGTGATTAGAACATCTAAATTAGCAGCTCCTTAGTTAAACATTATCTTGATTTTCAACACGAGCCAGAAGATATTAAATGGGTTTATCTTAGAGGAAATAGAGACATCCCAAGAGTTCATGAGCACTGAAGTATGAAAAAGAAGAGAAGTTTATTGAATCTTTACTCTTAATACCTATACTCAGAGCCTTAACAGCAATTTACCCATTAGATATAATACTTAATTACATCTAGGGGCCATTTACTCTGGCCATCTCCGTACATGGCAGTATGTACTTTCTGTATGCTTATCCAGTGCTTTGATATATTGGCACATCTGTGAGTTATGCAAGAATCTTTACCCTTTTCAGGTTGATTTTTCCTATTAGGATCATACACTTCTACTTATTTCAGTCTTTACACGTATTTGTGAGTCTGCATTTTTCTGTGTGATTTATTCTTAGAAATCTTTCTTCAGATCCAATTTATTTTACAGTCTGTCCTTTATCCACTGTTATTCTCACTCATACTGAAATGCTCTCGCCATTCTAATTTATAGAACACATGTGGTCTAGCTTATTTTAGGGATGTAATATTAGCCTTGTCCTTCTTTGCGCTCTATTGGAAAGTTTCACATTGTGAAGACCCACTTCCGCATTCCCCAGAGATTACGAGTGATCGATCTAGCCTTCTTTCGGCTAATAGATCATGTGACATCATAGAATCTATCTCGTATTAGTAAAAGATCATCGTTACCTTGACTAGAAATGACACGTTTTTGCCCTTCCCCACATATCCATATAAAGGAAATGAGGTCTCCTGGGGGTGGCATTCATGTCCACCCCCGGGCAGCTTCAGCTTTTGGTGCGCTCCGCAGGCTGCAGCTGATTGGTGCGGGTGAAGCGCCTGCCTTGGTACGCGGCAGTTAGACCATTGCGTTCTTACTCAGGCGAGTGGGTCATTGAGGTAGGAGGCTTGCTTTGTCGTTTGTGAGCCATAAATTATCAATTAAGCAAGTTTCGCTGCCGCTATGGCCGAATCAGCCACTTCAGTAAGGGAGGCCCTGAGGTTATTATGCGAGACGGGGTGGGGCGGGAGGACTTACTCATGCCCGGTGTCCTGTCACAAGCATGGATGGGCTTTGAACGAAAGAAGAGAGCGTCGGCTGATGGCGTGTCCGCTGCCGTTATTGACTGCTCTTCAAGTGACAACTCCCCGGTAGCAAATCCTGAAGAAAAAGGCATTTTAGAAGTAACTAATGATATTTCAGAGGCAACTCCCCTTACCTCCATCCGGCAGCTTGCTTCATCGGTTGTGAGGAGAGGGAGGGGCAGGTCTCACATATGCACGTTGAGAGGCAGGCTCATGGGGAGCAGAAAATCCCTTAAAGGAGCTAGTTTTATTAAAGGCGAGGAGTCCTTTAATATAAACCCAGCATTAACGCCTCCTAGTCTTTCCTTTTTATCAGGAACTGATAACTTTGAACAGGGATTGTCTTTAAATGAATGTCAACCGAAGAAAAGCATACCAATTTTTGGCAGAAGATTACATTTGTCATAAAGTGCTTCAGGTGAGAGGTCTTTGTCCCCTATGATTTCTAGTGAGGATGGTGACATTTTGTTTAATGCACAACAAGCTACAAAGGGGTGCACCATCCTTAAAAGGCAAAGAAAAGCAGTTAAGTCTACAGTCAGTCAGGGAGGTTCAAGTTTGTAATGTCAGTCAGGATAAAGATATCTTAATGCTGAAGACTGATGTTGGTAGGAAGCAGGCTACGTCCTCTATAGAGGGGCAGGCTCCTGAGGGTCCGGGGAAATGGGTGTGGGTTCAGGATGAGGTCAACAGAAATACCTTGTCATCGTCAGCTGAAACAGGTGTTCCAGAGTCAGCAAGTAATGGCGACTTGCAGGCCAACGCAGGGATAATGCTGCAGAAGGATGGAAAGTGCAGTAAAAAACCGACGGGCAGGTCAAAAACGTCCTGCGTTGCATTGGATGATGAAAGGGAAGATTTTGAGGTGGTCTTTCCTGTGTCGTTGGAAGAACATTGATTTTCACAATTGAAAAGGGCTGTAAATTGGAGGGTTTATGATGGTGGGGTAGGGGACGGGGAACATCGAGGCAGTAGCGGGGGTGTTAAGAACGTTCAATTTGAAGGGTTTTTAGGCGATGACAATGCATTTGAGTTGGAAGAGGGGGAAATTGGGGATGATACCGACATTGAAACCTGGCCGGGGACTTTCAAAGCATACAGGAAGGGTCTCTAAAAAGCTGTCCAAAGCTCTTATTTTTCAGGAAAAAGACACTGAGGATTCCTGGTTTGATGCTACGGGGCGTAAAAGATGCCAAGATGGGGACAGAAAGAAGAAAACATCGGATTGGGACAAGTCTTTAGGAACAGGTGAGAAGCAATTTGGGGATTGTTATGGAAAATCATGTTTTAAAAAACGGAAAACATCCGACGTGACGGTTGAAGATAAGGGTGTGGGGACTGATGGCTGTTCTAACTGTGAAAAAACTGATGTTTTGTCTGTGAAGGAAGTGTCAAACAAGAAAGACAAGTCGAAGGGCGAATTATCAGACTCAAATAAATCTAAAGGTAATCATGAGGCAAGCAGTAGTGAAAAAGAAGAAATATCAAAATCAGAAGGTTAAAAAAGGCTTCCTTATATGGGTTTATCTATGCCTTTGGGTTCCCATTTGAGTAATACACAAAGGAGAAAATCTGGACGTTTTTAAACTTCTCCACAGAGAAATTCAATCAAAAGAGGGATCTAGGGAAGAAGCTTGGGAATTAGTTAAAAGGGCAAGGGTACCCACAACTATAGATTTATGGACGTCAGCTTTTCTAATTTTTGCAAGTGTATACTGCAAAAAGTTTCCAGACAGATCGGTGTCAATTTTTTAAATATTTAGACACTATTAGGAAGGCTCACACAGAATTTGGGGGTTTTGCCTGGCTTCATTACGATGAAGCATTTAGAGCTAGGCTGGTCCTTATTCCTGAAAAACCCTGGGTGGAGGTTGATAATGAACTATGGGTACAGTGGATGTATCTCCAGAGGCCCCCTCCTACTATGCATACAGCAAGCGGGCTTGCTGTTTCCCATCGGCCTTTTCTTGGCAGACCCACCACGGGAGGGATGGGTAATTGGGTCAAACCACAGTCAGTATATTCAGGAGCATGCTGGAATTTTTAACAGGGGGTACTGCCAAAAAGATTCCCTGCAGATACAAGCATGAATGTTCAAAATGCGAAGGCAGACACACTATATTACAGTGTTTTGGGGAACAGTCAAACTGGGGGAATTTTGGGCAAGGCAGAGGAAGAGGAAATTCATTCCAGCCTAATTACAAGGGCTTTTACCCCAATTGATACACAGATGTTATGCTATTGGTTGAAATTCTATCCATTAAGGGATAAGGCAGCCAGATTAGAATAGGGGTTTAAAGAAGGCTTCAGACTGGGATATCAAGGACACCGATGCCGTAGGTTTGCTGAAAATTTAAAATCAGCCAAAGAATTCCCACAGGTTATTAAACAAAAACTTTTGTCAGAAGTTGCAGAAGGGAGGATGGCAGGTCCATTTTCTACATGGCCACTGCCAGATCTTATCGTATCACCATTGGGAGTGGTGCCAAAGAAAACGCCAGGCGA